>JAHIAM010009252.1:0-15463 GCA_021605205.1 Aegilops longissima
GATGGTGATCATGGCGTGCTTGGCGATGGAATCACAAGCACAAGATGATGATGGCCATGTCATATCACTTATATTGATTGCATGTGATGTTTATCTTTTATGCATCTTATTTTGCTTTGATTGCGGTAGCATTATAAGATGATCTCTCACTAAATTTCAAGATAAAAGTGTTCTCCTGAGTATGCACCTTGCCAAAGTTCATCGTGCCCAAACACCACGTGATGATTGGGTGTGATAAGCTCTCGTCCATCTACACGGGTGCAAGCCAGTTTTGCACCGCAGAATACTCAGGTTAAACTTGGCGAGCCTAGCATATGCAGATATGGCCTCGGAACCTTTGAGACCGAAAGGTCGAGCATGAATCATATAGTAGATATGATCAACATAATGATGTTCACCATTGAAAACTACTCCATTTCACGTGATGATGGGTTATGGTTTAGTTGATTTGGATCACGTGATCACTTAAATGATTAGAGGATGTCTATCTAAGTGGGGGTTCTTAAGTAATATGATTAATTGAACTTTAATTTATCATGGACTTGGTCACGATAGTATTTTGCAACTATGTTCTAGATCGTGCTTCATGACAACTTCCCCTGTTTTTAATTTGATATGTTCCTAGAAAACTAGTTGAAAGATGTTAGTAGCAATGATCACGGTTTGGTCAAGTGATCAGAGGTGCCCCATTCCTGCACAGAAGTATTATGTCCTTGATGCACCACTGGGTAGCGGACCTATTGCGAGGAGCATATCTGAGCGATATGAGCGTTTGGCAAGCTTCGGTATTATGACTACTTGATAGTTTAGTGCACCATACTTTCTGGCTTAGAAGCAAGGACTTCAAAATGTTTTTCAAAACCCACGAAGCATATAAGATGTTGGGTTCCAGTTGGTATTTCATACTCGATCCCGTGTCGAGCAGGTATGAAACGTCGGTAGTAATATTTGCCTACAAGATGAAGAATAGCTCAACCGGTGAGCATGTCTTTCAGATTATGCATGTATTACAATTGCTTGAATCTAGTGGGAGTTAATCTTCCGTAAGATATTGACAAAGAACGTGTTGAACGTAGGAAGCGGCTTGTCGCCATCCCGAAATGTGCCTACGATGATTCATGAGGATGCTCGTCTGAAATCCTTGATGGAGTGTACCAGGGCATCATTGTTGGAATAAAATTCAATTCCTATGGTAAAACCAGTTACTTGCATATATAGCGCTTTTGTTATTAAATATTACCTTATATTATTGGCTGTTTATAATTCTAAAGACAGGTGGTGACCTCCCCACGTAACTAATCTTGAGGTGTTTAAATTGCAAGCTTAGGAGATCCTTGTCCAAATGTTTGGTGTTAAGGAGATCTGGTGAAGGAAATATGCCCTAGAGGCAATAATAAAGTTATTATTTATTACCTTATATCATGATAAATGTTTATTATTCATGCTAAAATTGTATTAGCACGGAAACATAATACATGTGTGAATACATAGACAAGCAGTGTCACTAGTATGCCTCTACTTGACTAGCTTGTTAATCAAAGATGGTTATGTTTCCTAACCATAGACATGTGTTGTCATTTGATTAACAGGATCACATCATTAGGAGAATGATCTGATTGACTTGACCCATTCCGTTAGCCTAGCACTTGATGGTTTAGTTTGTTGCTATTGCTTTCTTCGACTTATACATGTTCTGTAACTATGAGATTATGCAACTCCGTTTCACGGAGGAACACTTTGGGTGCTACCAAAGCGTCACAGCGTAACTGGGTGATTATAAAGAATTACTACAGGTGTCTCAAAGGTACATGTTGGGTTGGCATATTTGAGATTAGGTTTTGTCACTCCGATTGTACGGAGGGTATCTCTGGGCCCTCTCGGTAATGCACATCACTATAAGCCTTGCAAGCAATGTAGCTAATGAGTTAGTTCACGGAATGATGCATTATGGAGCAGTAAAGAGACTTGCCGTGCGAGATTGAACTAGGTATTGGATGGCGATGATCAAATCTCGGGCAAGTAACATACCGATGACAAAGGGAACAACGCGTATGTTGTTATGCGGTTTGACCGATAAAGATCTTCGTAGAATATGTAGGAGACCAATATGGGCATCCAGGTCCGCTATTGGTTATTGACCAGAATAGTTCTAGGTCATGTCTACATAGTTCTCGAACCCGTAGAATCCATACGCTTAAGGTTTCGATGGCGGTTATATTATGAGTTTATGAGTTTTGATGTACCGAAGGAGTTGAGTCCCGGATGAGATCGGGGACATGACGAGAGTCTTGAAATGGTCGAGGCGTAAAGATCGATATATTGGACGACTATATGGGAGTTAGGAAAGGTTCAGGTGATTGGATTATTTTTGAATGCAGGGAGTTACAGAATACAGAGGAAAAGTATTGGGCCTTAATGGGCCTTAGTGGGAAGGAAGGAGGTGGCGTGCGCCTCCCAAGCCCAGTCAGGTGGACAAGGGTTTGAGGCGCCCAGCCTCCTCTCCTTCCTTCCCCCTTTCCCCCCCTTCTCCTAGTTGGACTAGGAAAGAGGAGTCCTACTCGGTGGGAGTAGGACTCCTTAGTAGCGCCCTCCCCTGGGCGGCCACCTCCTCCTTGCTCCCCTTTATATCACGGGGCAGGGGGCACCCATGACACACAAGTTGATCTCGGATCTTTCCTTAGCCGTGTCTTGGTGCCCCTTCCACCATATTCCACTCGGTCATATCGTGTGAAGCTTAAGCGAAACCCCTGCGGAGAAGTCATATCGTCATGGAGCTTAAGAAAGCCCTCGTCAGTGGAGCATCAACATCGTCACCTTGCGTCGTGCTTGTGGAACTCATCGACACTTTGCTGGATCGGAGTCAGGGGATCGTCATCGAGCTGAGCGTGTGCAGAACTTCGGAGGTGCCGTCGTTCGGTGCTTGGATCGGTCGGATCGTGAAGACGTCGACTACATCAACAGCGTTGTTATCGCGCTTCCGCTTCGGTCTCTGAGTGCGTGGACGGACACTCTCCCCTCTCGTTGCTATGCCATCACCATGGTCTTGCGTGATCGTGAAATTTTTTGAAATTACTCGTTCCCCAACAGATGGCATCGAGCCTGGTTTTATCGTTGATGTCATGTGCGAGTAGAACACAAGTGAGTTGTGGGCCGATAAGTCATACTGCCTACGGCATGTCATACTTTGGTTCAAGCGGTATTGTGAGATGAGGCGGCCGGACCGACATTACAGCGTCGCTTAGCGAGACTGGTTTCACCGCTCGAGCACTCGTTGCTTAAAGGTGACGGCGGTGTCTGTCTCTCTCACTTTAGTTGATCGAAGTGTGGCTCGCCGGTCCTTGAGAAGGTTAAAGCGAGTCTATTTGTGAAATATCGTTGTGGTTTTGATGCGTAGGTAAAACGGTTCTTGCTCAGCCCGTAGCAGCCCGTAAAACTTGCAACAACAAAGTAGAGGGCGTCTAACTTGTTTTTGCAGGGCATGTTGTGATGTGATATGGTCAAGGCGTGATGCTATATTTTATTGTATGAGATGATCATGTTTTGTAACGAGTTATAAACCATTGGCGAGAACCATATGGTTGTCGCTTTATTGTATGAAATGCAAGCGCCATGTAATTGCTTTACTTTATCACTAAGGAGTAGCGATGATGCGTAGAAGCAATAGTTGGCGAGGCGACAACGATGCTACGATGGAGATCAAGGTGTCGGCGCCGGTGTGATGGTGATCATGGCGGTGCTTGGCGATGGAATCACAAGCACAAGATGATGATGACCATATCATATCACTTATATTGATTGCATGTGATGTTTATCCTTTATGCATCTTATCTTGCTTTGATTGGTAGCATTATAAGATGATCTCTCACTAAAATTATCAAGAAGTGTTCTCCACTGGTATGCACCGTTGCGAAAGTTAAGTAGTACCTTTGAGACCACGTGATGATCGGGTGTGATAAGTTCTCGTCCATCTACAGGTTGCAAAACAGTTACTGCAGCAGAATACTCAGGTTAAACTTGAGCCTAGCATATGAGATATGGCCTCGGAACACGGAGACCGAAAGGTGAGCGTGAATCATATAATGAATATGATCAACATAGTGATGTTCACCATTGAAACTACTCCATCTCACGTGATGATCGGACATGGTTTAGTTGATTTGGATCACGTAATCACTTAGATGACTAGAGATGTCTATCTAAGTGGGAGTTCTTAAATAATATGATTAATTGAACTTTAATTTATCATGAATTTAGTCCTGGTAGTATTTTGCAAATTATGTTGTAGATCAATAGCTCGCGTTGTTGCTTCCCTATGTTTTTATATATGTTCCTAGAAAATTGTATTGAAAGATGTTAGTAGCAATGATGCGGATTGGATCCGTGATCTGAGGTTTATCCTCATTGCTGCCTGAAGAATTATGTCCTTAATGCACGCTAGGTGCGAGACCTATGCAGGAAGCGAGATCGAGACGTTATGAGCGTTTGGCTAGCTCAATATGATGACTACTTGATAGTTTAGTGCACCATGTAGCGGCTTAGAATCGGGACTTCAAAGGCGTTTTGAGCGTCATGGACCATATGAGATGTTCGAGGAATTGAAGTTAATATTTCAAGCAAATACCGAGTTGAGAGATATGAAGTCTCCAACAAGTTCTATAGCTAAAAGATGGAGAGAATCGCTCAACTAGTGAGCATGTGCTCAGTTATGCTGATACTTCAATCACTTGAATCAAGTGGGAGTTAATCTTCCGGATAAGATAGTGATTGACAGAATTCTCTAGTCACCATCACTAAGTTAGTAGAACTTCGTGATGAACTATATAGTATATGAAGGGATGCCGAAAAGATTCTCGAGCTCTTAGCGATGCTAAAATCGTGAAGATAGAAATCAAGAAAAACATCAAGTGTTGATGGTTGACAAAACTACTAGTCTCAAGGAAAATGGCAAAGGAAGAAGGGGAACTTCAAAAGACGGCAAGCAAGTTGCTGCTCGGTGAAAAGCCCAAGTCTAGACCTAAGCACGAGGGTGATACTTTTGCTGCAATGGAACTGGTCCTGAGGCGGAACTACCTGAATATTTGGTGGATAAGAAGGATGGCAAAGTGAACAAGGTTATATTTGATATACAGGTTATTGATGTGTACCTTACTAGTGTTTATAGTAGCCCACGAGTATTTGATACTAGTTCGGTTGCTAAGATTAGTAACTCGAAACAGGATTCTGAATAAACAGAAACTAGTTAAAGGGAAGTGGCGATGAGTGTTGGAAGTAGTTCCAAGATTGATATGATCATCGCCATACTCCTATACTTTCGGGATTAGTGTGGAACCTAAATAAGTGTTATTTGGTGTTGAGCATAAATATGATTTGATCATGTTTATTTTGTCTGATTATTCATTTAAGTAAGAGAATAAATTGTTGTTACATTTACATGAATAAAACCTTATATGGTTACACACCCAATGAAAATGGTTCATTGGATCTCGATCATAGTGATACATATTCATAATATTGAAACCAAAGATGCAAAGTTAATAATGATAGTGCAACTTATTTGTGGCTTCTTGCCGTTTGGGTCATATAGGTATAAAGCGCATGAAGAAACTCCATAAGGATGGATTTTGGAATCACTTGGTTATGAATCATTTGATGCTTACGAACCGTGCCTTTTGGGCAAGATGACTAAAACTCCGTTCTCGGAACAATGGAACAAACTCTTGACTTGTTGAAATAACACATATATACCGATGTATGCAATCAATGAGTGTTGATGCTCGTGGCAATATCGTTATTTTCTGACCTTCACAAGATGATTTGAGTAGATATGGGTATATCTACTTGATGAAACATAAGTCTGAAATAGTTGAAAGGTTCAAAGAATTTCAGAGTGAAGTGGAAAATCATCGTAACAAGAAAATAAAGTTTCTGCGATCTGATCGTGGAGATGAATATTTGAGTTCTGAGTTTGGTCTTGATTAAAACAATGTGAAATAGTTTCACTACTCACGCCACAGGAACACCACAGCGTTTATGGTGTGTCGAGCGTATCGCGTACTTTATTTGATATAGTGCGATCAATGATGTCTCTTACCAATTTACCAATATCGTTTTGAGGTTATGCATTAGAGACAGCGCATTCATTTAATAGGGCACCATCTAAATCCGTTGAGGCGACGACCGTATGAACTATGGTTTAACGATAAACCTAAGCTATGCGTTTCTTAAAAGTTTGGAGTTGTGATGCTTATGTGAAAAGTTTTCACCTGATAAGCTCGAACCCAAATCGGAAAATCGTCTTCATAGATTACCCAAAAGAAAATGTTGGTACACCTCCTATCACAGATCCGAAGGCAAGTTTTTCGTTGCTAAGATGGATCCTTTCTGAAAAAAAGTTTCTCTCGAAAGAAGTGAGTGGGAGGAAAGTAGAACTTGATGAGGTAATTGTACCTTCTCCCTTATTGGAAAGTAGTTCATCACGGAAATCAGTTCAGTGATTCCTACACCAATTAGTGAGGAAGTTAATGATGATGATCATGAAACTTCAGATCAAGTTGCTACCAAACCTCATGGGTCTTCGAGTAAGATCCGCTTTAGAGTGATACGGTAATCATATTCGGAAGTCATGTTACTAGACCATGATGAACCTCGAACTATGAGGCGATGATGAGCCCAGATTCCAGCGAAATGGCTTGAGGCCATGAAATCTGAGATGGGATCCATGTATGAGAACAAAGTATGGACTTTGATGGAGTTGCCCGATGATCGGCAAGCCATATTATATAAATGGATCTTCAAGAGGAAGACAGATGATGATAGTAGTGTTACTATCTACAAAGTTCGACTTGTGTAAAAGGTTTTGACAAGTTCAAGGTGTTGACTACAAATGAGATTTTCTCAAGCTAATGGCGATTCTTAAGTCTGTTGAATCATGTTAGCAATTGCCACATTTTGTGAAATCTGGCAAATGGATTCTTTAATGGATTTATTAAAGAAGAGTTGTATATGATGCAACCAGAAGTTTTTGTCAATCCTAAAAGGCTAACAAAATGTGCAAGCTCAGTGATCCATCAATGGACTGGTGCAAGCATCTCGGAGTTGGAATATACGCTTTGATGAGTTGATCAAAGCATATGGTTTCTCTGAACTTTTGGAAGCTTTGTATTTACAAGAAAGTGAGTGGGAGCACTCAGCATTTACGACAAGTATATGTGAATGACATATTGTTGATCGGAAATAATGTAGAATTATTACGCAAAGCATAAAGGGTGTTTGAAAGGAGTTTTTCAAAGAAAGACCTCGGTGAAGCTGCTTACATATTGAGCATCAAGATCTATAGAGATAGATCAAGGCGCTTGATAAGTTTTTCAATGAATACATACCTTGTCAATATTTTGAAGTAGTTCAAAATGGAGCGATCAAAAGAAAGTTCTTGCACATGTTTGCAAGGTGTGAAATTGAGTGAGACTCAAATCCGACCACGGCGAGAAAATAGAAAAAGAGAATGAAAGTCATTCCCTATGCCTCATCATAGGTTCTATAAAGTATGCTATGCTATGTACCGGACCTATTATATACCTTGCTCTGAATTTGGCAAGGGAATACAATAGTGATCTAGGGTAGATCCTTTGGACATTGGTCAAAGAACATCCTTAGTGAGGACTAAGGAAATATTTCTCGATTATGGAGGTGATAAAAGAGCCCGTCGTAAAAAGTAACATCGATGCAAGCTTTTACACTGATCCAGATGACTCTAAGTCTCAATCTGGATACATATTGAAAGTGGGAGCAATTAGCTAGAGTAGCCCGTCACGGAGCATTGTAGACATAGAATATTTGCAAAATACATACGGACTCTGAATGTATTGACCGGACCCGTTGACTAAGCTTCTCTCACTAGCAAAACATGATCATACCTTAGTACTCTTTGGGTGTTAATCACATAGCGATGTGAACTAGATTATTGACTCTAGTAAACCCTTTGGGTGTTGGTCACAATGATGTGAACTATGGGTATTAATCACATCTGAGATGTGAATATTAGTGTTGAATCACATGATGATGTGAACTAGATTATTGACTCTAGTGCAAGTGGGAGGCTGGAAGGAAATATGCCTAGAGGCAATAATAAAGTTATTATTTATTTCCTTATTTCATGATAAATGTTTATTATTCATGCTAGAATTGTATTAACCGGAAACATAATACATGTGTGAATACATAGACAAGCAGTGTCACTAGTATGCCTCTACTTGACTAGCTCGTTAATCAAAGATGGTTATGTTTCCTAACCATAGACATGAGTTGTCATTTGATTAGCAGGATCACATCATTAGGAGAATGATCTGATTGACTGACCCATTCCGTTAGCCTAGCACTTGATCGTTTAGTATGTTGCTATTGCTTTCTTCATGACTTATACATGTTCACTGTAACTATGAGATTATGCAACTCCGTTTACGGAGGAACACTTTAGGTGCTACCAAGCGTCCTGGCGTAACTGGGTGATTATAAAGGAGTACTACTGGTGTCTCAAAGGTACATGTTGGGTTGGCGTATTTGAGATTAGGTTTTGTCACTCCGATTGTGGGAGAGGTATCTCTGGGCCCTCTCGGTAATGCACATCACTATAAGCCTTGCAAGCAATGTAGCTAATGAGTTAGTTGTGGAATGATGCATTATGGAGCAGTAAAGAGACTTGCCGGTAGCGAGATTGAACTAGGTATTGGATACGAAGCGATCAAACCTCGGGCAAATAACATACCGATGACAAAGGAACAAGCATTATGTTGTTATGCGGTTTGACCGATAAAGATCTTCGTAGAATATGTAGGAGCCAATATGGGCATCAGGTCCCGCTATTGGTTATTGACCAAGAATAGTTCTAGGTCATGTCTACATAGTTCTCGAACCCGTAAATCCATGCGCTTAAGGTTTCGATGGCGGTTATATTATGAGTTTATGAGTTTTGATGTACCGAAGGAGTTAGAGTCCCGGATGAGATCGGGGACATGGCGAAGTCTTGAAATGGTCGAGGCGTAAAGATCGATATATTGAATGACTATATTGGAGTTGGAAAGGTTCAGTGATTGGGTATTTTTAGATGCTGGGGAGTTACAGAATACGGGGGAAAAGTATTGGGCCTTAATGGGCCTTAGTGGGAAGAGGCCGGGAGGTGTGCGCCCTCAAGCCCATCCAGATTGGACAGGGGTTTTGGGCGCAGCCCCTCTCCTTCCTTCTCCACTTCCTTTCTCCCCTTCTCCTAGTTGGACTAGGAAAGAAGAGTCCTACTCCCGGTGGGAGTAGGACTCCCCTTGGCAGCATCCTCCTCCTAGGCCGACACCTCCTCCTTGCTCCTTTATATCTGACAGGGCAGGGGGCACCCCATGACACACAAGTTGATCTCACGGATCTTTCCTTAGCCGTGTCGGTGCCCCCTTCACCATATTCCACTTGGTCATATCAAATCCATGAGCTTAAGCGGAAGCCCTCGTGGAGAGTCATGTCGTGTCCCGGGAGCTTAGGCGAAGCCCTCACGTCAGTGGAGCATCAACATCGTTCCTGCTTGCGTCGTGCTTGCTGGAACTCATCCCAACACTTTGCTGGATCGGAGTCGGGGATAGCGTCATCAAGCTGAGCGTGTACCCAGAACTCGGTGCCGTGCGTTCGGTGCTTGGATCGGTCGGATCGTGAAGGCGTCTGACTACATCAACATAGCGTTGTTATCGCGCTTCCGCTTTTCGGTCTCTGAGGAGTACATGGGCGGACCTCTCCCCTCTCGTTGCTATGCCATCACCATGGTCTTGCGTGATCGTGGGAAATTTTTGAAATTACTCGTTCCCCAACCGTCGTATGACGAACAAGGCAATCGAACTATCGACTTTATAACTTTCACTTAGCCATAGAAGTCTACAATTTTAAATTTGTGAAGCCCCTAGAATCGAAGGCGAATCGGGGCCCTATACACACCTAGATCGGAGAAGCGATTTATCGCCTAAAGCGAAAATCTTTAAGGATTTTAAAACCTCTCGAACAACGACCAACTCTCGCCACATCATGCCGATCAGTTTTGGCTTTCTCTCTTGAGTGCTCGTCCGGAAGAACAGGACACAATCGCATGATAGTTCTCCCTGCCTTCTTAGCCGATATAATAGAGCGTAAGGCACCAAAACAAGGGGCAGGCTATCCCAGCTGTAGACCCAAGACATGATTGGACTGATGCATATAGTGCTATAAGTTTGGGGTGCCGCCTTTGTTGAAAGTGTTAGGACTTTATTTGCCATATTACAGCGCCATGAGAAGCCCACAGCAAACTGACCGCACCAAGGTGTCGGATGCAATATCAAGCGAACATTTATAAGAGAAAAATGCTCAAATAAGAATAATAAGGTGGCGCTATATATAATCTCCCATTGTGAAAAATATGTTTAAGCGTCGTTTACAATGGATCGTTAAGCAAAGATAAAATAGGACTTGTTTAACATGTCCTATCCGAAGCAGCTGTGTTCGGATAGATAAAGCAGGTATAATGATGTAAATAGATTCCACACTGGGTATTTCCTTACGTGCACAACTCTTTGCCTCCTTGGATGTCTCTCCCTATAAGTCGGCAATTCGGCTCTTTTGAGGATGCTGCCCCAGCGGTGTCTGAAAGGTAAGAGGAAAGAGTATGAAGGTATTTGGCGGTTACCGCACTATTGTAGTCGTTGATGCGCCTCCGCCTATGCCCATGGTATTTTGAGTGCGTAATTGTGTGCGCGTGTACGAATGCTGCTTTGGAGGGCTTGGCGGGCGGACTGCTAATCACGCTCTTGGCGTTCTGATGATCTGTTGCGGGGTGCTCGGACTCGCTTGGCTGTGCTCAAAGTTGTCGCGGATTGGTTTGTCGGAGTAGGCGCATTGTACTTCGCGAGGGCTGCGTATGCTCTTACATTCAAAGGGCGGTCCATATTTCCGTTAGCGGTGATGACCCGTGCGGTCTGGCATCTTGAGCTTGGTATGCATAATGTGGTACGCATTGAATCTAGCGAATCGGTTAAATGCAGCGTGCGTAGTAACCACTGCGGAAAGGGATGATGTCGAAGATTAACTCTTCGCTCCGGAAGTTGTCAGGGATCCGAAGACCACTTCGGTGTTATAAACCCGTCTGCGGGCCTCTACTCAGAATTACACCCTTAAAGGTGGTTTTAGTGAGCTTGATCCTTGAAGGGTCAATGCCCATTTCGCCTTGTGTCACGATAAAGCGAGTTCAGGCTGCTGCCGCCGTCCATAAGGACTCGCGTGAGGTGGAATCCATCGATGATTGGGTCTAAGACCAATGCAGCTGAGCCGCCATGGCGGATGCTAGTAGGATGATCCCTACGATCAAAAATTGATCGGACAAAGCTGACCATGGGTTGAATTTGGTGGTGGCTCATGCGCAGGCGTCATAGTGCTGGCCATTCGGCTTGGGGATGTGCGTGGCGTAGATCATGTTAACGTTTTCTACACGGGGAGAATTTCTTCGTCCCCTGTGTTGGACGTCGGGCCTCCGTCATCATCGCCGCGTGCAGTTGTCCTTGTCTTGGCGTTTATCTTGCGGCATGTTTGAATACCAGCAATCTCTATTGGTGTGGTTAAGCTGCTTGTCCAAAAGTGCCATAATTTAGCGAAGCGCTCGATGTCACGGTCGGCTGGGCGGTCCCGATTATTTCTTTTGAGCGGCTTCTTCCGACCGGGCTTGGATCCGCTGAATCCGGCGTTGCCGTGTCTTCGTCTTTATCGCCTATTAAGTCTCTTATACATTACGCGTGGCTTGCCGTTATTATGTGTAATCCGGTTGCGAATGTGGCGTAGTGCTCTGCAGCCAACCAACTGTCCTCATGCCGCATAAGCGGGTCATTAGTGTTGTGAGCTGCCATGGACTTCGGGTTTTCCTGGCGAGGTGTCGAAGCGAGCCACTCGTCCGCGGATATTATGCTTAAAAGCTGCAGGACTTGGCGTTAGGACGGTCAACTATTTGGTTCTTTTTAGTTAGGAACCGAGTCAGAATTTCCTGGCTGACTCTCGGGCTGTTGAGTAATGTGGCTCAAGTCATCGGCGTCAATGGTGGGCGCATATATGTGCCACAGAGTTGTCGAGAATCACGTCTTCGAGGTTTTCCCAATTTGCCTATGGAATTTCTTTGGCGAGCTGTTTAGCTTGATGCGGGCTGGTCCTTTGAGCTTAAGGGAAGATACTTGATGGCGTGTAGATGCGTCTCACGGGCCATGTGAATGTGGAGAAGAAAATCTTGATCCATCTGCGGGAAGTACATTGTGCCATCGTATGATTCGATGTTTCTGAGTTTGAACCCTTACGAGAATTCATGATCCATTACCCGTCGTTGAAGCGAGAGGGTGCGTGGCGCCTGTCTTGTCGGGCTATGTAGCTCTATGGTCGAATTACTCTGGTGGCTATATTCAGCCCGGCGGACTTATTGAAGGTGTGTCCGGCGTGGCCAATTAAATAAATCGCGCGTGTGCGGCGCGCCCCCGATCCGTGGATCGATCTTGGATGTCCTGATTTGTTGCCCAGGCCGTAGTATGTTGGCGTGGGGTGTTGGTGGTATGCGGACTGGTATGCCGTTTATCGACCCATGAGGTAGCCCGGTCAGCCGTATGGTGCTCGAGTCCGTATTCCTCGGCTGCCGGACTTCAGTCCATCTATACGTCATGTGAGTCTTGATCGACTTGGAATTCTTCTGCGCTTCTTTTTGAGGGCTCCTCGCGGTGGCTATAAGCCCGGCGGCAAGCGCTCTGCTCTCACAGGATCCTCGAGTACACCCGAACTAAAGTAATCGTCTTGAGGCTAATCTAAATCTTGCGGAGGGCATGTAGCTGTCCTCCTCCCAAGGTATTAAATCAATCGCCTATTCTTACAGGCTGACCTGCTCATCCTCTGTTAAAATTTGCTCGAGAAAGCGGGGCTGATCGAGGTTATGTATTCTTCTTTGGCACCATTCGGATTGTTTTCGTCTCTGGGCGGTATTGCTGTGGTGAGGCTTGGAGTGGCGCCAGCGAGCCCATTCTTTGCTTTTTCCACGGAGGTTCTATCCTCCGTTGCCTCATCGCCATTTGTTTCCTTGGATTGTCCATATATATATATCATAAGAAAGGGTGGTTGTCCACCCCGATGGCAGATGGTTCATGTTCTTCTCCTGCATAAATCGTCCATACCGTCGATGTCTTGAATCGAGATTGATTACCTCGGTTAAATCATCGACCGTGGCAATGAAGTGGGTGGTGGGTGGAGCGAATTCCTTAAATGCGCTGCCTCCCACTCCGAGTCGAGACATAGTTAGTGAAGAGCCTCTGACAAAGAGAGAGACTTTAATGAGTCAGACATGTCGTCGAAGGCGAGTCTTTAGAGAAGATATCGCCGCAGTGAACTCCATTGCGAAGCCCATCCCTGGCCAGGCGGGCTCAAAGTCTTGCGAACTGGAACCAACGTCCGGATCACGAATCAGGGGTTAGATCCTGAGCCATCGCAGAAGTAAGACCGTGTTCGGCTCCACCACAGATGAGTGTATGCGACACGTAAAGTGAGGTCCATCCCTCCGTCCTTAGGCAGCCACTGCGGCTGCTCGGATCTAGGTCGGAGAATACTACTGGGGTGATACCCGAGCTTACGTCCGACAACAGGTCTAAGCGCGTGCTGCGTCATGGCTGTCCGGTGCTCTGGCATAGGCCCCAAATTCGCCGAAGATCAAGTCTCCGCGGATGTCCGCCCGTGTAGATTCAGGTTCCGAACCTGACCTGGTGGCCAGGGAGTTGTGGCGTTGATCTGCTCCGGATGGCCAGCAGAGTTGGCCAGCGGTCTGGCCGCCAAACACGGAGATCTGTCGGGGAGGAAAGTCTCATACAGACGGCGGTTGATGATAATCGAAGGAGCCATCGAGCCTAACAGCGGCGACGGAGGAACTCTCAATGAAAGTACCAATGTCGGTTGTCCAAAACTGGCGGATCTCGGTAGGGGGGTCCCGATCTGCGTGTCAAGGCTGATGTGTAGCGAGGGAAGCAAGGGACCACAGATGTTTACCGAGTTAAGAGCCTCTCGATGGAGGTAAAAAAACCCTACTTCTGCTTGATTAATATTGATGATATGGGTAGTACAAGAGTAGATCTACCTGCGAGATCGTAGAGGCTAAACCCTAGAAGCGCTAGCCTAGGATGGTATGATTGTATGGTGTGATCGACCTTTGAGGACCAACCTCTCCAGTTTATATAGACACGGAGAGGGCTAGAGACTACATGGAATCAGTTACAAGAAGGAAATATAAATATCAGAATTGCACCAAGCTTGCCTTCCCACGCAAGAGTCCCACATCCGAACCGAACACGGGCCGAAGTCTTGAGTCTTGTACCTCACGCTTCAATAGTGGGACGTTGTATCTGATCGGGCTGTCCGGATACCCCTAATCGGGGACTCCCTCAACACCCAATACAATGGTAAGTGTAGGTGCACTAGTTAAGCGAAGAGATGGTGATACAAGTGCAATATGGATGGTAGATATAGGTTTTTGTAATCTGAAAATATAAAACAGCAAGGTAACTAATGGTAAAAGTGGCGTAAGCAGGTATTGCAATGCTTTGAAACAAGGCATGGGGTTCATACTTCCACTAGTGCAAGTGAAGGAAATATGCCCTAGAGGCATAATAAAGTTATTATTTATTTCCTTATTTCATGATAAATGTTTATTATTCATGCTAGAATTGTATTAACGGAAACATGATACATGTGTGAATACATAGACAAACATATAGTCACTAGTATGCCTCTACTTGACTAGCTCATTAATCAAAGATGGTTATGTTTCCTAACCATAGACATGTGTTGTTATTTGATTAATGGGATCACATCATTAGGAGAATGATGTGATTGACATGACCCATTCCGTTAGCCTAGCACTTGATCGTTTAGTATATTGCTATTGCTTTCTTCATGACTTATACATGTTCCTGTAACTATGAGATTATGCAACTCCGGGAACACTTTGGGTGCTACCAAGCGTCTAGGCGTAAGCTGGGTGATTATAAAGGAGTACTACAAGTGTCTCCAAAGGTACATGTTGGGTTGGCGTATTTGAGATTAGGTTTTGTCCTCCGATTGTGGAGAGGTATCTCTGGCCCTCTCGGTAATGCACATCACTATAAGCCTTGCAAGCAATGTAGCTAATGAGTTAGTTACGGAATGATGCATTACATAGCGAGTAAAGAGACTTGCCGATGTGAGATTGAACTAGGTATTGGATACCGGCGATCAAATCTCGGGCAAAGTAACATACCGATGACAAAGGGAACAACGTATGTTGTCATGCGGTTTGACCGATAAAGATCTTCGTAGAATATGTAGGAGCCAATATGAGCATCCAGGTTCCGCTATTGGTTATTGACCAAGAATAGTTCTAGGTCATGTCTACATAGTTCTCGAACCCGTAGAGATCCTG
>JAHIAM010009257.1:0-10512 GCA_021605205.1 Aegilops longissima
GACATTGAGCTCTGGGCTCCCGAGGTTATCGGCCGGGGCCCTGTGAGTTGTTTATCACCGTTGAACATAAGCGCTTCGTTTGTCGGCATAGCGCTCCTCGGCAATGTCGTCGACCGTGTGAACATGGTGCTTCCAGCAGTGCGTGGAGGGCTCCTCGGGAGAGCCAGGCGTGTACAACCCATACGACACGTGGGCTGCAGTGGGAACTTGACGGGTGTCTGGGCACCCGTGAGCCAGGCGGACTCACGGAGCCCCTACCTCAAGCGGAGTTCGCTGGCTCGAGCCTTTACTTGTAATGTGTTCTGCAAATTTGGTTGAATGTCGGCGCTCTCGTCCTCGGGTCCCGGCATACGCCCCGATCGGCTATATCTCCCGTGTCGAGCCGACTTAGAGCATAACCGCATTGAAAGCAATGTCATAGTGAGGTAATCTTCACACAACCCATGTAATAGTTAGGGAAAGATACATAGTTGGCTTACAATCGCCACGTCACAGTACATAATTAAACATACATCATTGAGTACACTCAAGGTCGACTACGGAACCAAAATAAAAGAAGATACCCCAAATGCTAACACAGATCCCGAATCGTCCCAGCTGGCACCACTCTGATCATCTGGAAGCGACACATAGTAGCGACCACGTTCCTCGTCGAACTCCACTTGAGCTCGGTGGAATCACACCTTGGCCTCATCGGAACCTGCAACTGTTTTGGAAGTATCATGAGTCACGGGACTCGGCAATCTCACACCAGAGATCAAGACTATTTAAGCTAATAGGAAGGACAAGGTATTAAAGTGGAGCTGCGACAAGCGACTAGCATATATGGTGGCTACATACATAAAGAGCGAGAAGAAGAAGCAAAACACGTCGTGAAACTAGTAGTGATCAAGTGATCTGAACTACTTACGTCGGACATAACTCCAACACCGTGTTCACTTCCGGACTCGCAGAAGAGACCATCCAGTTACCCTTGATTGATGTGTATTTTAATGAGGTCCACTTTGGGTTTTCTACAACGGACATTAACAAATTCCCATCTGCCTCATAACATGAGCACGGCTTTGAAAGATATTACCTGCGGGTGTCCCAACAGCCCATCATAAGCTCTCACGGTCAGCGAAGGATTATTCCTTCTACGGAAGACCGATCAATCTCGGAATCCGGACTACAAGACATTTGAGCAATAAAACAAGACCAGCAAAGCCGCCCGATTGTGCCGACAAATCCCGATAGGAGCTGCACATATCTCGTTCTCGAGGCACACGGATGAGCAGACGTCGGAGTTGGCATAAACCCTGGTTGCCCAAGGGCGCCGGACATCGCTCAAGTTGGACCAGCAATCGAAGAGAACTGGCCGGGGTTAAAATAAAGATGACCCTCGGACTCATGGCCAGGGAAAAGGCTTAGGTGGCAAATGGTAAAACCAAAGTTGGGCCTTCTTTGGGCGAGTCTTATTCAAAGCGAACTGTCAAGGGGTCCCATAAATCACTCAACCGTGTAAGAGCATAAAATCAAGGAACATAACACGGTATGGCGGAAACTAGGGTGGCAAGAGTGGAACAAAACACGGGCATAAGGCGAGCCTTCCACCCTTTACCAAGTATATAGATGTATTAATTATAGCAGATATATATTGTGATATCCCCAACAAGTAAACATGTTCCAAAAGAACAACAACTCCATGTTCAACAAGGAACAAACTTCATCTTCACGCAACTAAGCGCTATAAGAGGCTGAGCAAGCGGTAACATAGCCAAACAACGGTTTGCTAGGAAAAGGATGGTTAGAGCTGACATGGCAATATGGGTGGCATGACATAGCAAGTGGTAGGCATCGCAGCATAGGCATAGCAAAAAGCGAGCAACTAGCATAGCAAAGATAGAAGTGATTTCGAGGTATGGTCATCTTGCGCAATGTTCTCGAGTTGTCGAAAGCTTGATCCTCGCGTTCTCAACGGTTCCTCGTGGCGTTCTCGTCTCGGCTCTACCCAAAGCAACAACAAAACAAGGAACCACAATAAATCACGGTGCAATGCACAATCAACATGATGCAACATGACAAGATATGCATGATGAGATAGGCTATGCTTATGTGCACTCCGGAAGGTAAATGGAAAACCGGGCATCATCTTGGCAAACCAAGCATGCCATCGGAAAGATGAGATGATTTCGTTAGAAATCAATATAGAATCACCGGAAAGCGGATGCGGGTTGGATATGGTGGGCAAAACAAGAAGGTGAAAAACCTACTTAACACATGATGAACAAAGCCATGCACGTGCACAAAACTACCTCATAGCACAAATCACTAAATATGCACATGAAAGACAACACATAACCATGATGCAAAAACATGATCACAAACTTGCCCAAATGCTGAAACTAATGCCACCCTGAGTTGGTGGGATTTTCTACCCCAAAAACATATATAATATGCTAGGGTTGCGATAGAAAAATCATCACAAAAGATAAGATAAAACCTGCCTAAAAGGAAGTAGACAGAATTGGCAATTTCAGATTTGGAAATGTCAGATTTGGACTTCCTAAAACAGAAATGAAAACAATCTGGAAATGGAAAAAAAAATATGCATGGAGGAGGAGTGCTGAGAGGTGAAGGGAAGGCCCCCTTGTCATAGAGGCAGGGTGAAATGAAAAAAAGGGAAAAAACAGCCCGAAGTTGAACCGGGTCTCCCGGTGGAAACCCCCCTGCTTAACTTAGGCTGGGCCGGGAAGGGAAAAGGCTCGGCCCTTATCTGCTTTCTTCGGAGGGAAGGCCCGGGAGGAAGCATAAAAGAAAAATAAAAAAAAGGGGAGTGGCGCCTGGGGTTGAACCAGTGCCTTGTGATGGAGGCGAGGTTCAACCAGCTCGGCTAGGGTAGGGATCCGGTTGGATGGGGGCGGCCTACCAGCCCAACTAACAGGCCGATCCTGGATCGAGAAGAAAACAGCCGGGGCGAAAGGCGGCTCGGAGGTGCGCCCTCGGACCCAACAGACACGCCGGGGCACCACAGGGGTCTTGAGGGCAAACCAGGCGGGGCTAAGCCCCAAAACCGAACACTACTCAACCCAAAACTATGAACACGCGGGCACATGGCGGCAAAAACAGGCGGACCCTAATCTCGGAGAACAAGGGCCGACAAGAAGGAAGGGGGAAGTGGGGTATACCTTTACCCTAGGACAAAATTCAGCGGCGGGAGGGTGGCCGAATGAGCTCTGGTTTCGGGAACGACGAAGGAGGAAAGCAGTCTGGCGTCGTCGGACAGCGATCCGGGCCCCGGGTCGGCGTCGTGGGCGGGTTCGGCAGCGAAGGAAAGGGGCAAAGCGGAAACCGGTTGGGGTGGCGGAAAACCGCGGCCGGGCAAGGCCCTCGAGGCCTTCGGGACAGCCGGGGGCAACAAGCGATTCTCTCACTGGCGGGGAGGAGAGGAACCCTAGGTTTGGTCTGAGGAGAGGGATAAGTAGGGGCTAGGCGGCGAGGCGAGGCTCGTGCTCTCCGTGCTCGGGGTCCCCATGGCGAGGAAGGAGAGGAAAGGTGGGTCTGAAAAGCGTCCCAAGCCTGCAGGAGGGAGCCCTGCCTGAACGGACTCCAATGAGGGAAGGGAGGCTCTTGGTCTAAAGCGGAGGAGGGGGCGGGGCGGCCTGCTCCACTGGGCTGGAGGCTGCGTGGGGGCGTGGAGGTGGGGGGGGCCCAGTGGGGAGGAGTGGCTGGGCTGCCAATTTTGCTGCCTCTTTCTCTTTTCCTTTTAAAATAAAAAGGAAGAAAAGGCGGAAGAATAGAAAAGATTTTGAAAGGAAAATATTCCCACCCTGGAATTCTCCACAATTTGAATAAATTGTAATGGACATTTTAAGGTGAAAAATAATGCAAGTTTGGAAATATTTCAAACTTGTGCCATTTGAACCGACCATAACAACTTCAAATGAGGAGATTATTTGGCGAGGGAGTCTTTGTGCAACAAGCAAGATTTTAGGGAGAAGATGAACATTAATTGAGAAAATATATGACATTTGAAAAGGAAAGAAGTAGAGGGAAGGAGGGATGGTAATGCACATAGGAATGGCACATGCAACCACATGACATGCAAGGGAAAACCCACAACCATATGACAAGTAAAGGGAACACCACAATCACATGATAAGAAGGAAAGCAAGATGACAAGAAGCACAAATGCAATAAGGCAAAGGGCAAAACAAGAAAAGAAAAACCCAACATAACCAAACCAAAGAGGCCAAGCATGACAAGAACCCACAAGAATTGGATGAGGTCAAATTGATATATTGCCCAAAAAGGGAAGTTTACATCCGGGGTTACAACCTCCACCACTACAAGAGGATCTCGTCCGAGATCTAGGACTGAAAGAACTCGGATATTAGCGGAGGTGATCCTCGCGCTCCCGGGTAGCTTCTCGGTTGGAAATGGTGTGACCACTTCACTTTCGGAATTTGATTGACTTGTTGCGAGTCTTGCGCTCGGTTTCTTCAATTATAACAGGGGTGCTCATGATAAAGATCTTCTTGAAGGTCAATCTCTTGAAGTTGATAGTGCGTTCGGGTCTTGAAGCACTTGCGAAGGCGTGACACGTGAAACACATGTGCACATTTGCAAAGTTGGATGGAAGCTCAAGTTGATGGCGAGATCGCCTCTTCTCCCAATGATCTTGAAAGGACCCATCTAGGGGCAAGCTTCCCTTTGATACAAGGCGGAGTACCTTTCATTGGAGGCGGAGGTAGACATGGTCTCCGATTTCAAAAGTCAATCACGGTGCTTATCATCATAATAGCTCTTGGCGATTACGCGGCTTTGAGATTCTCACGAATGACTTCATTTCTTACATACGTGATCAAGTCATTGCCAAAGTTGGCGTTCACTGTCTCGGACCAATTGAGAGAGTCGGCACTTTACGCCATAGAAATTTCAAATGGGGCCTTGCCGAACTTGCTTGGAAGCTGTTGTTGTAAGAAACTCGGCATAAGGAGACAATCTTCCCCTTCATACCGAAAAAATGGCACAAACCTGAGCATATCTTCAAGGTTTGATTAACTTTCCTCGACTTGGCCACTTGTTTGAGGATGGAAAGCTGTTTTAAGCAATGTTGGTGCCCATGGCCTTGAAAAGACTCCCAAAACTTGGAGGTAAAGATGCTTCCCGTGCGAAGAGATCACTTGTGGAATGCCGTGCAAAGAACAATGGAGGTGTATAGCTACTTGGCCGGAGCTGCGATGATGGATTCTTTGATAGGAAGAAAATGAGCCACTTTAGTAAGCTTGTCAATGACAACAAGATAGCATCATTTCCGCTTGGACTTTGGAAAGCCGATCCGAAGTCCATCTCAATATGATCAAACTTCCATTCGGGGAATAGCAAGAGGTTGAAGGAGACCAGCTGGTCTTTGGTGTTCCTTTTCCTTCTGGACATCACACTCATTCCGAATTGAGCAATTTCTCGCTTCATTCGAGTCCACCAATATATTCTTGAGGTCATGGTACATCTTCTACTTCAGGATGAATGGATAGAAAGCGAATTGTGAGCCTCGTTCATAATGACTTTTCCAGATCACCCTTAGGAACCACAATCCGGTCCTCAAAAGCAGTGTCTTTGTCATCAACATGGAAGCACTTGTACTTGGAAATGCCCTTTCGATACCCGTTTCACTTTCTTCACCATGGTATCCGGAAGTTGAGCCTCCGAATCTGATCTTCCAAAGTAGGAGATAATATGAGGTTGGCAAAGAAAGCCTTGAGGAACAACTTGAAGATTCAACTTGGAAAGATTCCAAACCGGGAAAACGAGGATTAGGCATTGCGATAAGCTTTCTGCTCAAAGCATCTGCAATGACATTGGCTTTGCGGAGTATACTCAATACTTGGGTTGTACTCTTGAATCATTTCGACCCATCGAGTCACTGAGGTTGAGGTTAGGCTGAGTGAAGATGTACTTGAGACTCTTGTGATCGGTGAAAATGTCCACTTTCCTTCCCAACAAGAGATGTCTCCGTTCAATGCATGAACAATGGCCAACTCAAGATCGTGAGTGGGGTAGTTCTTCTCGTTGGGCTTCAAGGGCGGGAGGTATAAGCCACAACTCTCTTCTCTTGCATTAACACAGCAAGAGACCTTGAAGAAAGCATCCGAGAAAACTTCATATGGCTTGGATTCATCGGGAGGTCGAGCGGGGAGCTGTGGGAGTTTCTCTTTGAGGGTTATTGAAAGCAACGTCACCTCGGAGACGGACATACTTCACCTGCTTAAGAAGGTTGGAAAGAGGCTTTGCAATCTTGGAGAAGTTCTCAGGAATCTTGACAATAGCTTGCAAGGCCAAGAAAGCTCGGACTGCTTGACATTACGAGGAGGTTCCCAATTCACAATGCGGACACCTTCTCGGGATCAATGTGATACTTATGGCGGAGATGATATGACCAAGATAAAGCACTTCATCAAGCCAAAATTCACATTTGGAGAACTTAGCATAAATTGGTACTCTCGAGCTTGTCTAGCACCAATGCAAATGTTTGGCATGATCCTTCTTATTCTTGGAAGACCAAAATATCATCAAGATAGACCAAAGGCAATTCATTGGTGTAGGGGTTGAATATGAAGTTCATCATCGAGAAAGTTGGAGGAGCATTGGGAGGCGAAAGACATGGCGGTATATTCATAAGAACCAAAGCTTTTACGAATCTTCTTGGGAATATCTTGTTCACGAATTCGAATCGATGATACCCTCTGAAGGTCAAGCAGAGAACACTTGTAGCACCTTTGAGTTGCTCGAAAAGCTCATTGATGTTGGGAAGTGGATACTTGTTCTTGATTGTCTTCTTATTCAATGGGCGGTTCGACACAAAAGTCGGTTGAACCATCCTTCTTGGACAAAAAACACCACAACCCCAAGGAGATGAACTCGGTCGATCAAACCCAGGCGCTCTTGTTCATCGGTTTCTTCAATTCCCTCGCTCATCAGGTCCAAGCTTGTATGGGCGGCTTGCAAGCGGAGTTGATGCGGGCTCAAGATCGATCGAACTCAAGGGCGATGGGAGGCATCCGGGCTCTTGGAAAGACATCTTGGTACTCTAAGCGACTAGAATCGAGAGATGGCATTCAATTCGCCCTTCTCATTGGAGAAAACAACCGAATAGTTTCATCACGAGAGGCATAAATGATCACATCATTAGAAGAATGAGTCAATTGAATTTCCACAGCAGCACAATCAATTTGAGCTTTGTCTGATAAAGCCCCATTCGAGAATAAGATCAATATCCGAGTCACCAAGGACAATTGGTTTAAAAACCTATAATCGCCCATCTTGATGGAAACATTGGAACCATGGAGCTTGCATGCATGAATTTACCGGGAACAACCGATAATGGTTTAGGCAAATCTTGAAAAACCAACTCATGCTTAGATGCAAAAGGTCTTGAAATGAAAGAATCCGATGCACATATCAAATAAGACTTTTGGGAATATCATTAAGCGGAAGATTACCCAATATCACATGGAAGACTCCCTGCTTGAGCTGCATTCATCATTTCACCCTTGCAGACTTGGGATTATGCTTGACCCTTTGCATTGTTGGAAGATTTCACACGGAGGAGGGGCGGGGCGCCTCTGGTTGAAGCACTTGTTACATAGTGACCCCTTGACACTTGTTGCAAGTGACCTCGAGAAAAGGGACGGTGGTAAGGAGCACTTGACCTTGGAGCTTGGAATTAGACTTGTTACGATAGCTTGGGTTGGGTGGGTGGGAAGATCCAGCCCACTGAGTTCTTCCTGGGTAAAATGTGGAGCGGAGGAGGGCGGATAAAACTTCTGCTTTGTGGCTGCCACTTGGAAGGGGAAGGAGGGTGGTGCATCCCGATTCTCTTCTTAGAAGCCTCGCATTTGAGTGTGCCGCTTCTTGCTTGAGCCATGTTGTAGAAATCATCATCTTTGGCTCCAAAAGCAAAAGGTAATTGCAGATCTTCTCTCGGACCGCCCCGAGCGATAGATCATACTCCTTTCATCAGTCTCCCTTAGCAAAGCAAGCGAGCCAGGGCTGGATATTGTATTGATAACAGAAAGGTGCCCTGCTTGAGATTGCGGAACTCTTCACGCTTGCTCTCAACAACACTCTTGAATGTGATGAGCTCGGAAATCCGGCGGAACTCATCGGGTAATGACCGACCTCCTCTGGAATCTTTGTATTCTGGAACCACTCGGACTTGATCCTTGAGTTGGCGATGCAAACTTGACAAAGTCCTCGAATGCGACATTACTACGTCAAAGTGCTTGCAGATATCCACTAACCAATCATCGGCGTCTGTTGCCTCAACACGAAGCTGAAAGACTTGGCTGATTAGCGGGCCCGGCGGAGTAGCAAAGTGTGGCTGATTTGCCTTGACCTTGATTGCCTTGATTGCCTTGATTGCCTTGCCCTGAGTCGTTCTTGCAAAGCTGCAAAATCATCAGGCATTGGCATTGGTGGCTGCCATGATAGCGCCGGCCTCTGAAAGGCGGAGGTGGAGGTGGAGGTTGGTGATCCCCATCATTGCGATCCGGATTCGAGGGCGTTGGCGGAGCCATCTGAAGAAGGGTGACATCCGTTAGTCCTTTGATAGACAAATTGATAAGTAGAATCAACGGATAGAAATTGCAACATATAGTCTTCACAATAAACATTGAACAAGAATGAGCGAATGAATTCAAAGTTAATCATCACCCGTCCAATAAAGGTGAGAAGCCACTTTGATATAGATATGGAAACAACATCTGCGAGGAACAATTGAATATCCCTGAAAAAAAGGTTGGCTTCTAGAATGGCGGAACAAACACATGATAGAATTTACGCTCAAAGTGTTCGTGGTGGGGCCCCACGGACCTGACGTATAGAAACGTCACGAATGACTAACAAAGGCGTCCCGAATCAGCATAGCCAAGGATTCTTTAAGGCGTCTCCGACCCTTTGTAAATCGACCGGTGGGCGGACCACTGGCGTTGAACCCCAATCTCAAATCATACATCACCGGAAAGAATATCACTGTAAGCTACTAGAATTCCCACCTATAAACTCCGAAACTTTACGGTTATGCAATCGGTGTTGGGGATCGAGGGACACAAAATATATCACCCAAACTAACAATACCTAGATCATTTGTATCCATCCGTCAACACATAACCAAGAAATCCTCGAAATCGTGTACCTCGACCTTGAAAAACATCCGTTATGCAAGTCATGGCAATACTCCCTTTTCGCCACGATCTTTGGCTATCGAGGGTTATCTCACCAACAACTGCACAAAAGAGATTTGATGTCGGCAAAACTCGGTATCCGAACTGCGCGATAAAATTGTGGCGACAACACCTCGGAGCTCAACTCCCGGGACACTGCCACAACCCTAAATGTCGGGAGGCACCAAGAACAATGTTCTCGTCACAAAACCATCGAACGATTCCAAGATACCCGTGATCCTAAAAAATTTTTTAGTGAAATTTGAGAGAGAAGAGTCAAAACTCTCGTCGGGATACCTCACCGGAAGGTCGAAGGGTGGGAAGCAAAAGAATCCTACTCTCCGATATATATAATCCTAAGACTCAAAACATTTTCCATTCTAGACTCAACAACGTCGACAAACAATCAAGTAGGGGGCTCCTAAGTGGGAAGGCTCGATTACCAACTATAGCGCCCGATGCGGCTATATCTCCCGTGTCGAGGCACGACTTAGAAACATAACCGCATTGAAAGCAATGTGCAAGTGAGGTAATCTTCACACAACCCATGTAATAGTTAGGGAAAGATACATAGTTGGCTTACAATGCCCGTCACCGATACATAATTAAACATACATCATTGAGTACACTCAAGGTCCGACTCGGAACCAAAATAAAGAAGATACCCCAAATGCTAACACGGATCCCGAATCGTCCCAGCTGGCACCACTCTGATCATCTGGAAGCGACACATAATGTCGACCACGTTCCTCGTCGAACTCCCACTTGAGCTCGGTGGAATCACCTTGCGGCCTCATCGGAACACCTGCAACTGTTTTGGAAGTATCATGAGTCACGGGACTCAGCAATCTCACACCAGCGAGATCAAGACTATTTAAGCTAATAGGAAGGACAAGGTATTAAAGTGGAGCTGCACAGCGACTAGCATATATGGTGGCTACATACATAAAAGAGGCGAGAAGAAAGCAAAGCAGTCGTGAAACTAGTAGTGGTCAAGAAGTGATCTGAACTACTTCGTCGGACATAACTCCAACACCGTGTTCACTTCCCGGACTCCGCAGAAGAGACCATCACGTTACACGCTTGATTGATGTGTATTTTAATGAGGTCCACTTTGGGTTTTCTACAACGGACATTAACAAATTCCCATCGCCTCATAACATGAGACACGGCTTTGAAAGATATTACCTGCGGGGTGTCCCAACAGCCCATCATAAGCTCTCACGGTCAGCGAAGGTTATTCCTTCTACGGAAGACCGATCAATCTCGGAATCCGGACTACAAGACATTTCGAGACAATAAAACAAGA
>JAHIAM010009258.1:0-19112 GCA_021605205.1 Aegilops longissima
TTTAAGCGCTTTTGCAAGGTGGATATCATTACATCAACATCACATAATAGATGGGGATACATACATAAGGCACAAATGCCACAAGAATACATCAACATCATATACAAGAGATCAACATCCGACTCGGATGGAACATAACAAACTCGGACAACATCCACCACCTAGCCCAGGGCTGCCGACACAGGAACCTATCCCGATCGAAGAAAAGCGAAGGAGAACTCCAATACAAGCAAACATCGCTCTCACGCCATGCCATAAACCTGTACCGCAACTGTTAGGTGTAATGTCCATGAGCCACGGACTCACAACCCCATTACCATGGGTATCAAGACTAAAAGCTTAATGGGAAAGGAAGGGGTAAAGTGGTGAGGTTGCGGACTAAGCATATATGGTGGCTAACTTACGCAAATGAGGCGAGAAGAGAAACAAAGGAGCAGTCGTCAACTAGTAATGATCAAGAAGTGATCCGAACTCCACCTTCGTAGACATAACCCGAAACCGTGTTCTCCTCTCGATCAACCCGAAAAAGACACTCCGATTCGCTACGGTTGGTGTATTTTAGAAGAGTTTGCTTCAAGTTTACTACAACGGATATTAACAAATTCCATCGCCCATAACATGACACGGCTCTCGAAAGTTTATACCTGCGGGGTGTCCCAACACCAGATAAGCTCTCGCGATCAACGAAGGATATTCCTTCTCCGGGAAGACCCGATCGGTCTGGAATCCGGCTACAAGACATTCGGACAATAAAACAAGACCAGCAAGACCGCCCGATGCGACAATCCCGATAGGAGCTGCACATATCTGTTCTCAGGGCAACACGGATGAGACGAATCGAGTAAAACCAGGCCTCGAGTTTCCCGTGGTGGCCTTGGTCTTCGGTTCGAACCAACACTTAGAAGCAACGGCCGGGGGCTAAAATAAAGATGACCCTTGGGCTCAAAACCCAAGGGAAAAAGGGCATAGGTGAGGCAAATGGTAAAACCAATGTTGGGCCTTCTTTGGAAAAGTCTTATTCAAAGCAAATTGTCAAGGGGTCCCATAAATCACCCGACCGCGTTAGGGGCTAAAATCCGGGAACATAACACCGATATAGCGGAAACTAGGGGGCAAGAGTGGAACAAAACACCAGGCATAAGTCCGAGCCTTCCACCCTTTACCAAGTATATAGATGCATTAATAATATAAGATATATTGTGATATCCCAACAAGTAAACATGTTCCAACAAGGGACAACATCTCCATGTTCAACAAGGAACAAACTTCATCTTCTGCAACTAACAACGCTATAAGAGGGCTGAGCAAAGCGGTAACATAGCCAAACAACGGTTTTGCTAGGAAGGTGAAACAGTTAGAGGTTCATGGCAACTTGGGAGGCTTGAGCAGCAAGTGATAGGTAGCAGACATAGCGAAAGAACGAACAAGCGGCATAGCAATGATAGTAGTGAGATCCGGTGGCGGTCATCTTACCGAAATCCCAAGGAAGAAGAGCGAGTCCATGAAGAAAGCAGCGGATGAAGCCGAACCAAGCGTGAGCGAGCGAATCCTCACGATCATGGAAACAGGAACTAACAAGAAGAAGCACACAACATGGTAAACACACCACACATGAACAAGGCATGATGCACAACAAGTATGATGCAAGACAAAGCTACATGAGGCTACTCATGGCAAGAGATGATGCAAACAAGAGCAGCACATCAAAGCAAGTTTAAATGAGGCCGGGAACAACATATAACAATTCGGTAAGTCCTCATATGCAAATTTCGAAATTGGTCCAGATCTGAATAAACCTTATGTTCAAGTTGTTAAACAGCAAGTTAAGATGCCTGACGATGATCTACGAAATTCTAGTCAAGTTACATATAAAGTTCATTAGATTGACTCGGCCTAGAAGATATGAGCAAAACAAGTTAAGCATGGCATTGATGTAAAAATGCATACAAACATCAAGCAAACACCTCAAAACAAGGATGCAACAAGATAATATGAAACTACATGCAAAAAAAGCAAGTTTCATATAGAGCACACTCAAAAGCAGACAGCGGTTCAACACATACCTCCATACAAGTTATAGCAACAATCATCCAAAACAGCAACTAGGCATATTGCAAGCATCAAAACAACAAGCTACAGCATCCATCGTAATAACAAAGGCATGGGCATGATGTACAGGTAACTGACAAAACATGAACACTGAGCTATCTCCATAAATCACTAGAACATGCTCAAAATGACATGGCAAGATTGCAAATAATAACAGTTTGGACTTAGCGGGAAATAACATCGGTTGCAATGTTTAGAGCTATCAAACAACATGCTACAGGAACTTATCATGGCAAACAAAGGCATGGCATGAATCTACTAATTGCATAGAACAAAAGTCCTTTAGTGACCATGAGCCAAAAAGGATCAGAAGATATGATGGCACCCATGTAAACATGGCAAGTTATATAATGATTCATACATGGCGGGAACAACGATAAGTAGGCATGTTGGTGAGCTTGAATCACTCACCACTGAGAAATAAATGGCATGGAAATGCAACTCACAGTAAGAAGACATGGCATAGAAGCTATACATGGCAAGAACAACATCATAGCATACGGATCAACTCAACAACCTTACTAAAATTGAATAACATGTAAACAATCGCCGAGAACATTTTATAGCAAAAGTAGAGCTCGATTGACTCAAGCTAGACTACTCCAAAATTGCAAACAAGGGCTTGGATGGATAGAGCATAACCATATGTTCTAAACATCCTTAGTTCAATATCTCAAAATATGCATGGATCTCTCTGTAGCATCAAGTTTACATGGCATAAAAATATCAGTGAGCAGTGAAATCAGCAACATCATGAAGCCTAGTTTGCATGCTTGTTCTAGTCACCACAGAGACCACAAAATACATGGCATACACCACTGTAAATATGGCATGGCATATTACAAAACACATGTAGGACTCAAGATCATAGGGTGCACACATCAATCATGGCAAAAATGACAAAAGTGCATGTCTGATAAGAATCTGAAACTAACATCACATAGCCCTCTTGCAACGATGATTCAGGCATCAAGATGAGCTCAAATGAAAATGATGCAATGGAATGAAATGATGTACTCATTAGAGCGAACAATTTGACATATTAAGCGCATGAAGCGACAGCGGATGCAGAGTTATGATCGATGAAAATGCATGATAATGTGCAAATTTGGGGACTTAGTGAAAAAAAGCACCTCGGGGAAAGCAGGATGGAGGAGACCGGGCGGAGAGATCGGGGCGGGGCTGGCGTTTGGTTGGAGGATGGGTGGATCGTCCCTCCGATGAGATCTCACGGAGGAGAACTCCGTGAGCAGAGGGCAGCTCGATGAGGAGAGTCGGCAGCCTTGAGGGGCAATGGCCGGCCAGGGCAGCGAGGGCCGATGGGCGGCACAGAAAGCGGCGGCACATGAGCTGTAGAACCGGATCGGCAGTCGGCAGAGCGGCAACTCTCTCCGGGGAAGAAGCCGGGGCAGCTGCAGCGAGCCAGCAACCGGCCAGCGCAGCAGCACGCCAGGCTTGGATGCAAGGGCGTGTGTTGGCCGGCAGCAGACGAGGCAGCAAGGCCGTCTGAGACTCAATGGACCCTGAGCAGCTTGGAGAAGAAAGCGGTGAGTGGGCGTGCGATAGGCTGTCGGCCAGGGAGTGGCGTGGTGACGCCATTAGCGGAACAAGGTGGAGCGGACATGTCCGGCGCCGGCGGCAGTCCTGTGGAGAAAGAAGGTGCTAGGGTTCATCGCGAATTTTGAGGGAGGGCATATATATAGGTAGAGGGCTAGGAGAGTCAAATGAGGTGCGGTTTTGGCCTGATCGTGATCGAGCGACCGAGATCATAGAGGAGTTTGCTGGGTTTTGGGCCACTTTGAAAGGGTGTTGGGCTGCAAGGAGAAGGAGGCTTTTGCGGTTACCGGTTAACCGTTGGAGTATAACGACCTCAAATGACGAAACTTGACAGGGTCTACGGTGCTATACCAAGGCAACTTGCAAACCTCGTTCCATTCGAGACCGTTTAACACCCGCACGAAAAGAGGTAAAAGGCAGCCGGAGACATAGGAGTGCGGATTGCAAAGCGGACAACGGGAAAATGCTCGGATGCATGAGAGGCGAACACGTATCACGAAATGAAATCGCATGATGACATGATATGAAATGCATATGATGACATGGCAAAGTGCAACCGCATAAGCAAATGACATGGCAAGGACAGCGAATAAGCGCGGACACAGGCGCGCCGAATCCAGGCGTTCTGGTGGGGCTGACGAGGTGTATCTGGGCACCCGTGAGCCAGCGGGACTCACGGGGCCCAACCTCAAGCGGGTTCGCCTGGCACTTTCGGCCTTATCTTGTGATGTGTTCCTGCAGGTTTGGTTAGATGCGGCGCTCGTCCTCGGGTCCGGCCCTCGAGCTGGTCTCGGTCGTCAGCGGTATGCGGTCGCGATGCGTGGACAAGGCCGGAGGTGAGGGTGGAGAAACGGATGGGAGCCACGAGTCGCGATGCTGGTACCCCCCTTTAACATGCAAGCGGTCGACATGAGCGAAGAAAGGTGCAGTGGTTGGCATCAAATAACAAGCATGATGGGTGGACACATGACCCGAAATAAATCAAGAGGATACATCTCGCGGGCACTGCCAGCGACTTAGGGATGATGCGGCCGGGCGCCCCCAACAGAGATAAGCTAGGAACATGAAGTGATAAAAGGATACCGCAGGAGGAGCGGACCCACGTGGCACCTGGGAATAATGCAGCCACAGAGGCGCTCCAGATTAAATGAAACTTGAAAGATGTCACTGGTAGCGTTGAAGGCGAAAGGGTGTTGGTGCAGGAGACTCGGTGGGCTGCGGGAGCGATCCTCCGACCCCAGGGCTCGAGGGGCCTCGGGAGGCTCGGGAGGCCTGCTGAGTGGCTCCTGGACCATCTCCATCTGCTGCGAGGGCTGCGGCCTTTGGCCTCTTGAGCCTCGGGGATGCTCCTCATGAGGCGGCTAGCACGTGGCGGTGCGATTCAAGCCAGGCGTGGGCATGCGAACGTAGCTGTAATGGGTGGACCTTGGCATGGCGCCACTGCGAGAGGTGAAGAGCGGCTCTGAGCTGCGGCAGGTTGAGCCCTGTATGCCGATCTGACCGCGCAGCCCACCTTCCTACCACAGGGATGGGGAGCTCACGAGGAGTGGCCAGCGGCTGCCTCATGACTCTTGACTCCTGCGGCTCTGAGCGATCTTGGCGTGAACTCCTGAGGTTTGGCCCTCCTTGCCTTGCTCCTTCTTGAGAAACATGCTTGGCTCTCGCCTCAAGTGGTGCCCAAGCGCCTCCTCGTGACCTTAGCAAGGTGGTGGCCCTCGAGGCCCCGAGCCCCTGCTGAGGAGGCGCAGGAGCCCTTCCCTATCTGATAGAAGGAGGTTCCCCACAGGCGGTAGTGGACCACAGGGGCCTGCCTCCGAGGGGCAGGCAGACGATGTCTTCTTCTTCTTGGGGGTGGTCTCGGGAAGCCTCCTGCTTCCATGATCAAGATCTTCAGTGATGCTGGCCAAGAGGCTCGCTCGAGTGCTTCTTCGTCTTTCTCTTACGCTTGAGCACCGTGATGGCTCGCTGCTTCACTGCATCTTGAGGGCCGTTGGTAGTGGTGGAGTTCTGACCATGAACAGCCCCAGGCTGGGTACAGAGGATGGCTGTGAATGGCGGCGAATGTAGTCGGCGTCGAAGTCGATGAGCTCGGTCTGAGTGAGTTATCGCGTCTTTAGAAAGTGACGAGGGCGAACCTGCCCGGTCGAGACCGTGGAGCCGTCGGTGACCCGGAGAAAAGCGGTTGGCTTTGAAGCTGATTGTAAAACGCAGAGATTGTTGAGCGTTCCCGAGACGGGATATTGAGCCTGCCCGCCATCGATGAGGGTCTTGGTGACTAACGCGTTCGCGATGATTGGGGAGCAAAACGCCGGAAGGACTCCTTGTGGCCGCACCTTGCTGATCCTCTGAGCTGAGCGTGATGGTGCCACATGACCACGAGGGGCCGCGTGGCGAGCTTGGGGAGGACTGCATTCGCCGGTGATGAACTGCTGAAGATGCGTTGAGAGGCGGGGCTTGAGCTCCGCCCGGGATCGGCGAGTGCGCGCCGGCAGCTCACCAGGCCCCGGCCCTACGTCGATGATGGTCTTCATTTCTCCTTGGCTGCGGTGGCGGAGGGAGGCTGCATGCGTTGCCTTGCGGGCGATCCTCGCGAGGCTGATCCCTCAACCTCCCTCGCGGCGGGTCCGACTTGCCGATCCTCGCCGAGGTTGGTCGCGCCACCCTTGGCGGCCAGCGGTCTTCCCAGTGTCCTGCGTTCCTTCCTCCTCCTCGGCCGTAGCCCGGTCGCTGCGATCCGGGCGTCACCGATCCTCCCCTTCTCGCGGCTCGGAGCTCTTGACATTCGTTGGTGTTGTGGGTGTGGAGGTAAATGGTACCACGCGATGCGGCTGCCCTTGGAAGACTTCGGGCTGATCTCTTGCCCGCTTGGTGTGCAGTCACGCAGCGACACAGCAGCATTGCCCACTTCACATCCTTGGCCTTGGACTTCTTCTTATGGAGTGCTGCGGGCAGCATCGAGGAGGAAGGCGCCCTTCCTCGGCCCCTAAGCGCATAGTCTCATGTTGAACAGCTCAAGGAGGTGCACAAGTCTTCATGCATCGCAGTTCCTCCTTCATCTTGGCGTCGCGCGCACCGTCGGATTGAGCGGAGATGATGGCCTCCTCGGTCACCTTAGGAATCTTGAGGCGTGCGTTGTTGAAGCGGCGGATGTATTCTGCGGGGAGTCCACGGCTGCTGCTTGATCTGGCGTATAAGCTCACCGGCGGGTGGCAGTCCGCGAAGTACCTGGAAGTTAGCGATGAAGCGGGTACGCATCTCGTCAGGGAGGAGATGGTGCACAGGGCGAGTTTCGGGAGCAGTGCGGGCCGATCGCCCAGCGCCATAGAAACCGATTCACCATGACCTTCGTCTCCGTTAGCGGCCCGATGCCCAGCTTCGTAGAGCGGGAGGAACTCTGCGAAGTCGGCCGTGCCGTCGTATGAGGAGGCAGGTCGGCTTGAACTTGGGCCATACCTTCTTGCCTTCGAGGTGAAAACCGGCAGCTGCTTTGTAGCCCGAGGAGGCCTTAGGTGACAGAGCTTGGTCTTGCGGTCCCCATGCGCTGCGGTTGGGAGGCGATCTGGGGTCTTAGCGTCTTGGGAGCGGGGCGTGGTCGCGATGAGCTGGAAGCGGGGAGCACTCGGGCAGCTTCTTGCAGGCGAGGACCTCCTGGCACTTCGGCTCTTGTCGTCTTGGCGCCGGAGCAGGTTCCGCCCGGGACCAGCTTGGGGCAGGCGCCTTCTTGAGGGGCGTGGCTCCCTCGAGCTTCATCGCCCACGGGGCAGGGTGCGGTGCAGCAGGATAGGCAGCTGAGACAGGCTCGGCGCATGGTCGATCCACTCTTTGTAAGCGTCGTCGGCAGGGCATGTAGCGCAGGAGCTCGTTTGCGCGATGGCGCAGCTCGAGCCTCCATGAGCCTTGGAATCGGAGGCAAACCAGCAGGCGAGTGAGGAGTAGCGATCTGGCCGTCTTGCCTCATGGAGGATCTTGGGGCGATGCTTACTGCTCGTTCCCGCGGGCCAGTGGCAGCGTTGCGAGCGGCAGGAGGCAACAGGCGCCCGCCGGCAGGACCGTCTGGCGACAGGAAGCGAGGCGGCTCGGCGCTGAGCCCGCAGCGTCGAACATGGATCACGGTGGTCGAGAGAGCAGAGCGGTGGAAGGCAATTTGGCGCACCTACAGCGCGCAAATGTGAAGACCCTTACCAACACTTGTAATATCCGATGAGATATGCGGGATGTTTAAACTGAATGCTTTCAGCCTTACCGTCGAACATAGTCACCAAAAGCTTACGTAAGCGTGGAAGTTGGATTCCTTCCCAAAAGCCTAAATTAAATTGAATGTCGATGTTGTTTTGATGATGATGAGATGCTACAAGGTGCCGTGGCAGCTGTTACCCGTGACAACTTCGGGTAGATTTTTTGCACGAGGAATGACCAAATTGATTTTTATCGATATTACCATGGTGAGGTAATGGCTCTCAAGTATGGACTACAAATAGGCACAATCCATTGGATGCTATAACAGCTTGATCATGCTTTCGGATAACATGGAGTGATCGAGACAATGAAGAACCGAGCTAGCTTGGCGGGTGCCATCGCTGCTAATTTGTTGGGGAACATAGCATGCATTTTCAAAAATTCCTCGCTCACGCAAGATCTATCTAGGAGATGCATAGCAACAAGAGGGGAGAGTGCGTCCATTACCCTCGATGCGTCTCAAGCATATCTATAATTTTGATTGCTCCATGCTACTTTATCTACTGTTTTGGACTATATTGGGCTTTATTTTCCACTTTTATATTATTTTTGTCGGTTTGGGTTCAGCGGACCCTTGAGGATTCGAACAACTTGGGTGCTGGAATCTCACCTCTACCTACTGCACCTCCCCTTGCTAGGATCTAAACTACGAAGGAACAGCACAAGAGACAAGGTTTATACTAGTTGGGCCACCATTGTGGTGTAATACCCTTCTCTAGTTTGTGGTGTAGTGGATTGCCTCTTGGTGATGGTGATGAACAATACAAGGAAGAACAGACCTCATGAGGCATGTTCTTGGCAAGCGATGAACTGCTAGGGGAGTTCGATGCCTTCTCTCTCTCTCTCTCTCTCTCTCTCTCTCTCTCTCTCTCTCAAGATTGGCTCTTGCTCTTATAGATCAGGCCTCGGCTCAAAGCTGTCCCGGATGCATTCCACCTAACTACTGTGTGAGGCTAGTCCTGTTATAACGACAAAGTCCTGGGCACTCTTCCCCAAATAATATTGGCGCAGAAGAGGCGACCAGCTCAGTCAGCCATTTTGAAGGGGACATCTCTGGTACACTTCACGACTAAAATTGGTCCTCGCACATCAAGGCTCTTTTGGGACTAACCTATTAGCAGGAGGCCCAGCCTAAATTGATGTTTTTGCCTATTTCAGTGTTTGAAGAAACAAAATATCAAGCGAGTCCAAGCGGAATGAAACCTTGAAACATGATTTTCTCACGAGCGTGATCCGAGACTTGGACCCTACTCAAGGAGCGAAGAGAGCGGTCACGAGGGTGGGCGCGCCCCCCAGGGCGCCCCCGCCTCGTGGGCCCCCTGTCGCTCCACCGCGTACTCCTTCCTCCTATATATACCTCGTGCCCCCAAGCGATCGGAAGCAGGGCCAAAGCCTAATTCCACCGCCGCAACTTCCTATATCCACGAGATCCCATCTTGGGGCCTGTTCGGAGCTCCATTGGAAGGGCATCCACCACGGAGGGCTTCTACATCATCACCATAGCCCCTCCGATGAAGTGTGAGTAGTTTACTTCAGACCTTGGGTCCATAGCTAGTAGCTAGATGGCTTCTTCTCTCTTTTTGGATCTCAATACAATGTTCTCCCCCTCTCTCGTGGAGATCTATTTGATGTAATCTTCTTTTTGTGGTGTGTTTGTTGAGATCGATGAATTGTGGGTTTATGATCCAGCTTATCTATGAATAATATTTGAATCTTCTGTGAATTCTTTTATGTATGATTGGTTATCTTTGCAAGTCTCTTCGAATTATCCGTTTGGTTTGGCCAACTAGATTGGTAGTTCTTGCAATGGGAGAAGTGCTTAGCTTTGGGTTCAATCTTGCGGTGTCCTTACCCAGTGGCATAAAGGGTTGCAAGGCACGTATTGTATTGTTGCCATCGAGGATAACAAGATGGGGTATTTATCATATTGCATGAATTTATTCCTCTACATCATGTCATCTTGCTTAAGGCGTTACTCTGTTTTAACTTAATACTCTAGATGCATCTTGGATAGCGGTCGATGAGTGGAGTAATAGTAGTAGATGCAGAATCGTTTGGTCTACTTGTCTTGGACGTGATGCCTATATACATGATCATACCTAGATATCTCATAACTATGCTCAATTTTGTCAATTGCTCAACAGTAATTTGTTCACCCACCGTAGAATACTTATGCTCTTGAGAGAAGCCACTAGTGAAACCTATGGCCCCGGGTCTATTCTCATCATATCAATCTCCATCACTTTAATACTTGCTTTGTTTTTACTTTGCCTTCTACTTTTACTTTGCATCTCTATATCAAAATACCAAAATATTATTTATCATCTCTATCAGATCTCACTCTCGTAAGTGACCGTGAAGGGATTGACAACCCCTAATCGCGTTGGTTGCGAGGAGCTATTGTTTTGTGCAGGTACGAGGGACTTGTGCGTGGCCTCCTACTGGATTGATACCTTGGTTCTCAAAAACCGAGGGAAATACTTATGCTACTTTGTTGCATCATCCTTTCCTCTTTGGGGAAATCCAACGCAGTGCTCAAGAGGTAGCAAGAAGAATTTCTGGCGCCGTTGCCGGGGAGGCTCACGCAAGATCAAGTCAAGCACCATACCAAGTACCCATCACAATCCCTATCTCTCGCATTACATTATTTGCCATTTGCCTCTCGTTTTCCTCTCCCCCCACTTCACCCTTGCCGTTTTATTCACCCTCTCTTTCCCAATCTCCTCCTCTTTTTCCCTTTGCCTTTTCCTTGTTCGCTTGTTTGCTCTTGTGTTGGATTGCTTGTTTGTCGCGATGGCTCAAGATGCTACCAAATTGTGTGACTTCACCAATACCAATAATAATGATTTCCTTAGCACTCCGATTGCTCCTCTTGCCAATACTGAATCTTGTGAAATCAATACTACTTTGTTGAATCTTGTTATGAAAGATCAATTCGCCGGCCTTCCTAGTGAAGATGCCGCTACTCATCTGAATAGCTTCATTGATTTATGTGATATGCAAAAGAAAAAAGATGTCGATAATGATGTCGTTAAATTGAAGTTGTTTCCTTTTTAAGCTTAGAGATCGTGCTAAAGCGTGGTTTCATCTCTGCCTAAAAATAGTATTGATTCTTGGAACAAGTGCAAAGATGCTTTTATCTCTAAGTATTTTCCTCCGCTAAGATTATCTCTCTTAGGAGCGATATTATGAATTTTAAGCAACTTGATCATGAACATGTTGCACAAGCTTGGGAGAGAATGAAATTAATGATCGTAATTGTCCTACTCATGGTTTGAACTTGTGGATGATTATACAAAGTTTTATGCGGATTGAATTTTGCTTCTAGAAATCTTTTAGATTGACATGGGAGGCACTTTTATGGAAATCACTCTAGGAGATGCTACTAAACTTCTAGATAATATTATGGTTAATTATTCTCAATGGCATCTGAAAGATCTACTAATAAAAAGTGCATGCGATAGAAGAAATTAATGTTTTGAGTGGAAAGATGGATGAACTTATGAAATGTTTGCTACTAAGAGTGTTTCTTCTGATCCTAATGATATGCCTTTGTCTACTTTGATTGAGAATAATAATGAATCTATGGATGTGAATTTTGTTGGTAGGAATAATTTTGGTAACAACGCATATAGAGAATTTTAATCCTAGGCCTTATCCTAGTAATCCTTCTAATAATTATGGAATTTCCTACAACAACTCTTATGGAAATTTTAATAAGATGCCCTCTGAATTTGAGAATAGTGTTAAAGAGTTTATGAATTCACAAAATAATTTTAATGCTTTGCTTGAAGAGAAATTGCTTAAAGTTGATGATTTGGCTAGGAGCGTTGATAGAATTTCTCTTGAGGTTGATTCTTTAAAGCTTAGATCTATTCCTCCTAAGCATGATATCAATGAGTCTCTCAAAGCTATGAAATTTCCATTGATGAGTGCAAAGGAAGAACCGCTAGGATCGTGCTTCCAAAGATGCCTTTATTAAGCGTGTTCTTCAATTCCTATGAAAATCAAGATGAAGATCTAAAAGTTATTGATGTGTCCCCCATTAAATCTTTGTTTTGCAATACGAATCTTGATGAAACTGAATATGATCTTCCTTTACCTAGAAGGCGTTCTAAGAATTCGGAGTTTTTAGATCTTGATGATGAAATTGATAAATGTGGGGCTGAAAGAAATAAAAACCTAGATGTTGCTAAACCCACTATTTTGGATCTCAAGGAATTTAATCATGAAAATTGCTCTTCAATTGATTTTATTTCCTTGTTGCAATCCGTGCTAAATTCTCCTCATGCTTATAGTCAAAATAAGGCCTTTACCGAACACATTGTTGATGCCTTGATGCAATCTTATGAAGAAAAACTTGAGTTGAAAGTTTCTATCCCTAGAAAACTCTATGATGAGTGGGAACCAACTATTAAAATTAAAATTAAAAATCATGAGTTTCATGCCTTCTGTGATTTGGGTGCTAGTGTCTCCACTATTCCCAAAACTTTGTGTGATTTGCTAGATTTCCGTGATTTTGATGATTGCTCTCTAAACTTGCATCTTGCGGATTCCACTATTAAAAAGCCCATGGGAAGAATTAATTATGTTCTTATTGTTGCAAATAGGAATTATGTGCCCGTAGATTTTATCGTTCTTGATATAGATTGCAATCCTTCACGTCCTATTATTCTTGGTAGACCTTTCCTTAGAACGATTGGTGCAATTATTGATATGAAGGAAGGGAATATTAGATTCCAATTTCCATTAAATAAAGGCATGGAACACTTCCCTAGAAAGAAAATAAGATTACCATATGAATCTATCATGAGAGCCACTTATGGATTGCCTACCAAAGATGGCAATACCTAGATCTATCCTTGCTTTTATGCCTAGCTAGGGGCGTTAAACGATAGCGCTTGTTGGGAGGCAACCCAATTTTATTTTTAGTTTTTTTCTTTTTGCTTATGTTTGGGAATAAATAATCCATCTAGCCTCTATTTAGATGTGGTTTTATGTTTTAATTAGTGTTTGTGCCAAGCTAGACCTATTAGATCTTCTTGGATGATAGTTATTTGATCTTGCTGTAATTTCCAGAAACTTTGCGCTCAGTGCACAAATTATTAAAAATCACCATAACGTGATAAAATACTGATTCCAATTGCTGCTGATCAATACACAAATTTTCTAGGTCGTCTAATTTTGGTATATTTTTTGGAGTTCCAGAAGTTTGCGTTAGTTACAGATTACTACAGACTGTTCTGTTTTTGACAGATTCTGTTTATCATGTGTTATTTGCTTATTTCGATGAATCTATGGCTAGTAAAATAGTTTATAATCCATAGAGAAGTTGGAATACAGTAGGTTTAACACCAATATAAATAAATAATGAGTTCATTACAGTACCTTGAAGTATTCTTTTGTTTTCTTTCTCTAACGGAGCTCACGAGATTTCTATTGAGTTTTGTGTTGTGAAGTTTTCAAGTTTTGGGTGAATTCTTTTGATGGATTATGGAACAAGGAGTGGCAAGAGCCTAAGCTTGGGATGCCCATGGCACCCCCAAGATAATCCAAGGACACCAAAAAGTCAAAGCTTGGGATGGCCCGGAAGGCATCCCCTCTTTCGTCTACTTCCATCGGTAATTTACTTGGAGCTATATTTTTATTCACCACATGATATGTGTTTTGCTTGGAGCGTCTTGTATTATTTGCGTCTTTGCTTGTTAGTCTACCACAATCATCCTTGCTTTACACACCTTTTGAGTGAGCCATACATAAATTGGAATTTGATAGTTTTGCTCATAGTGCTTCACATATATCTTTTGAGCTTGATAGTTTTGCTCATAGTGCTTCACTTATATCTTTTGAGCGTGATAATTTTTGCTCTAGTGCTTCACTTAGATCTTTTAGAGCACGGTGGTGGATTCGTTTTAAAGAAACTATTGATCTCTCATGCTTCACTTAGATTATTTTGAGAGTCGTTAATAGCATGGTAATTTGCTTAATATTAATATACTTGGTATTCAAGATATGTGAAACTTTCTTTTGAGTGCGTTGAATACTAAGAAAAGTTTGATGCTTGATAATTGTTTTGAGATATGGAGGTGATAATATCAAAGTCGTGCTAGTTGAGTAGTTGTGAATTTGAGCAATGCTTGTGTTGAAGTTTGCAAGTCCCATAGCATGCACGTATGGTTAAAGTTGTGTAACAAATTTGAAACATGAAGTGTACCTGGCTTGTGCATCCTTATGAGTGGCGGTCGGGGACGGCGATGGTCTTTTCTACCAATCTATCCCCTAGGAGCATCGCGTAGTACTTGATTTTTATGACTTCTAAATTTTTGAAATAAGTATATGAGTTCTTTTGACTAATGTTGAGTCCATGGATTATCGCACTTTTACCTTTCCGCCTTTGCTAGCCTCTTGATGCCGTGCATTGCCCTTTCTCACCTTGAGAGTTGGTGAAAACTTGGCGGTGCATCAAACCCGTGATATGATCGCTCTATCACATAAACCTCCTTATATCTTCCTCAAAACAGCCACAATACCTACCTATTATGGCATTTCCATAGCCATTCGAGATATATTGCCATGCAACTTTCCACCGTTCCGTTCATCATCATCATGACATACTTTACTTTTGTCATTTGCCATTGCATGATCATGTAGTTGACATCGTATTTGTGGCAAAGCCACCATGCATTATTTTTCATACATGTCACTCTTGATTCATTGCACCATCCCGATTACATGCGGAGCATTCATATAGAGTCATATCTTGTTCTAGTTTCGAGTTGTAATCCTTATGTTGTAATCAATAGAAGTGTGATGATCATCATTATTAGAGCATCGCCCAAAAAAAGAAAGGCCAAAAAGAAAAAAAAGAAAGGCCCAAAAAAAAAGAAATAAAAAGGGCAATGTTACTATCCTCTTACCACACTTGTGCTTCAAAGTAGCACCTTGTTCTTCATGTAGTGAGTCTCATATATTGTGCTTCAAAGTAGCACCATGTTTTTCATATAGTGAGTCTCATAAGTTGTCTTTTTATACTAGTGGGAATTTTTCATCATAGAACTTGGCTTGTATATTCCTACGATGGGCTTCCTCAAATGCCCTAGGTCTTCGTGAGCAAGCAAGTTGGATGCACACCCACTAGTTTTCTTTTGTCGAGCATTCATAGCTCTAGTGCATCCGTTGCATGGCAATCCCTACTCATGTTGACATCAATTGATGGGCATCTCCATATCCCGTTGATTATCCTCGTCAATGTGAGACTTTCTCCTTTTTTGTCTTCTCCACACAATCCCCATCATCATATTCTATTCCACCCATAGTGCTATATCCATGGCTCACGCTCATGTATTGCGTGAAGGTTGAAAAAGTTTGAGATTATTTAAGTATGAAACAATTGCTTGGCTTGTCATCGGGGGTATAGAAGTTGGGAACATCTTTGTGTGAAGAAAATGAAGCATAACCTAACTATTGATTTTGTAGGGATGAACTTTATTTTGCCATGCTATTTTGAGAAGACATGATTACTTTGATTAGTATGCTTGAAGTATTATTATTTTTATGTCAATATGAACTTTTGTCTTGAATCTTTTGGATCTGAATATTCATACCACAATTAAGAAGATTTACATTGAAATTATGCCAAAGTAGCACACCGCATCAAAATTGTCTTTTTATCATTTACCTACTCGAGGACGAGCAGGAATTAAGCTTGGGGATGCCTGATACATCTCCAACGTATCTATAATTTTTTATTGCTCCATGCTACTTTATCTACTGTTTTAGACTATATTGGGCTTTATTTTCCACTTTTATATTATTTTTGGGACTAACCTATTAACAGGAGGCCCAGCCCAGAATTGCTGTTTTTTTGCCTATTTCAGTGTTTTGAAGAAGCAGAATATCAAGCGAGTCCAAGCGGAATGAAACCTTGAGCGTGATTTTCTCACGAGCGTGATCCAGGGACTTGGACCCTACTCCAAGGAACAAAGAGGCGGCCCACGAGGGTGGGGCGCGCGCGCCCCTGCCTCGTGGGCCCCTGTCGCTCCACCGACGTACTCCTTCCTCCTATATACCTCATTACCCCCAAGCGATCGGAAGAGCAGGCCAAAAACCTAATTCCACCGCAACTTCCTGTATCCACGAGATCCCATCTTGGGGCCTGTTAGGAGCTCCATGGGAGGGCATCCATCATGGAGGCTTCACATCAACACCATAGCCTGTCCAGATGATGTGTGAGTAGTTTACTTGAGACCTTGGTCCATAGCTAGTAGCTAGATGTCTTCTTCTCTCTTTTTGGATCTCAATACAATGTTCTCCCCCTCTCTCATGGAGATCTATTCGATGTAATCTTATTTTTGCGGTGTGTTTGTTGAGATCTATGAATTGTGGGTTTATGATCCAGCTTATCTATGAATTATATTTGAATCTTCTCTGAATTCTTTTATGTATGATTGAGTTATCTTTGCAAGTCTCTTTGAATTATCCGTTTGGTATGGCCAACTAGATTGGTAGTTCTTGCAATGGCAGAAGTGCATAGCTTTGGGTTCAATCTTGCGGTGTCCTTACCCGGTGTGAGAAAGGGTTGCAAAGCACGTATTGTATTGCCATCGAGGATAACAAGATGGGTATTTATCATATAGTACCACCCCTAATTCATCTTGGAGGTTGACTAATGTTAACTTAATACTCTGGTTTTGTGAGAATTACGAGATAAGCATGAGTGAATAATCCCTCATTGATTGGTTTACCCTCGGAGATGACCCCTAAAAATGTATGAAGAGATCATAAGACAATGGTAGTATATGGAACTATAATTTGAGAAGACATTAAATCGGCCCAAATCTTAGGAACCCAATCTGTCAGGTCTATAATCATCAGTGATACTCAACCCTTTATTATGTCTTGGCTGAGACAGAAAACAACCAAAACTTATCAAGCTGGATGAGTCAGCTTTGCTTGTAGCCTAAAGTAAAGGTTATAGTGATGTTTTTGAAATGCGGCCGTTTGAACCGCATTCTTCGATTCCTTAAGCGGAAGGGTCATTTCGGACATACTTTGGGTTTGCCTGGTGGCTATAAATAGCCCACCCCCACACCATATACGGTGCCTGCTCGGAGATGGTGCGCGGCTTTTTGTGGTTTGAAAACCAGCCACCTCTGAGCCTTTGAGAGAGAAATCCTTGCAGGGAAAAAGCCCTAAACACTTGAGCCAAAGAGTGTTAGGCATCACGAAGTTTTCCTGCTCATGTGACACGAAGACTTATTACACTTGAGGGCTGTGAATCCTCCGGCCGGTTAGGCGTCGCGTTCTGAGCATCCAAGAGTCATTGTGGATTGCCAGTGAGCATTAAATGCCTGTGAAGTTGGAAGTCTACCTTGAAGACTGCACGAGTGATTGGGTGAGGACTGTGTGTCCTTGGATTCAAAGGAATAAGGTGAAAGCCGCGGTCTTGAGGTTGAATCTCAAACTCCCTAACCAGATGTGCTGATTGTCACAACAAGCTGGGCCTGAGTCCAACAAATCTGAGTCTTCAACTAGTGATTGGTTCTATCCCTTCCCTCCTTCCTTGGGTTTGTCTTGTGAGAAGTCATTGCTTATATGTCTTGCTCTGTTTGACTTCATTGCTTGCGGCTACTATCGTTGTTTGGCTTCATACCTGTCTTCCATCACGATCCTTCTTTGCATAGCTGCTATTAGTCTTGTCCGTTCACACATTATAGCATACTTGACTACGGCTTGCTTGTTGTAGTTTATCTTCCGCTGCATATCAATTAGGTCATTTCTGTTGTTTGCCTTGAGACATCCGTGTTTTGAAGACTTTCATAAAAATAGCCTCTTCACCCCCCCTCTAGACAGATAACTAGTAATTTCAATTGGTATCGAAGGCAGGTACTCCCTTATTACGTGTGATTCGATTTAACCCACAGGTTTTAGCTATGTAGCCATTGCGGGGATAATCAAGAATCTCCGCTACTTGCCCGTGTTCGATGGGCCTGGCTATCCCTCTGGAAGAATAAGAATCGCATGCATCTTGAAACCGATGATGTCGACCTATGGTATGTGCGTCAAAAAGGCGTTCCTAAATCTGAGTGAAGTGTCACCCTACGGTGTCAAGGAGTTCATTCAAGCTGGACTCCACTGCAAAGAACATCATCTGTGGTCATCGACCAAAAGGTGGAGAATGGCCGTGTGATTGCTCTGAAGCGTCGAAGCTGATGCGGAATTGGCTATCCAAGGTCGATAAGGATACTCAACCGGAGAGATCAAAGAATCGGTCATTTAATGACCTCTTGTAACCCTTCAAGAAAAAGCGACAATGAAAATGTCGAACTCACGTTTGATCCTCCTCAACGACATCGCCAATGAATATTCATGCTCTGCATCGCCTTGAGATCACCAAGCATGAAATCGTCAAGACACTACTAAGATCACTTGAATGGCTCTTTTGACACCCTTGCCCTCATGATACAAAGAGCGTCGACTTCAAGACACTCGATCATGGGATATATACTTGAGAGGCTCAACACACGAGTTCATATCTACCGAGAAAAAGATATCTATGGTCCAAACTATGGCGAACTCGCTTTGAGAGAATAAAGTTGTTTCCTCATCGAAGAAAGAATCAATTGCAGTTACGATGATCCACGAAGACATTGGAAAGGAACTTGCTATGCTTGTGAAGAAGCTCGAAGTTCACTAGGAAGAAAGGCTTAGAAAGTCTTCACGATCCAGCTCAAGAAATGATGAAGCTTCCACTCAAGACTACAAGAAGAACACATCACAAGTGCAAGAAAAGCTGGACACTATATCTCACGAGTGTCCATAGTGGGACAATGAGAAGAAGAAGAAGAAGAAGAGCAAGGAATATGATTACGATGACAAGAAAAGAAGAAATCTTCAAAGTCTTCTTCCAAGTCTTCATTAAAGTCTTCATCGTATAAGAAGAGCTCATCTGCAAGGCTCGTGCTTTTGTTGGCAAGGAAATGGATTGGAGGGTACGAGGAAGTGGAGGTGGAATCGAAGAGGGTCCGACCGGGCATTGCAAGTCGGCTTTAGCCACGACCTATGTTGCCAAGTCCATCTTCAACATGAAGACAATGACTTCTACACCAACTGAAGATCATGACAAGGGCGACCCTGCTCCCACCCTCTTGCTTCATGGCACGGTGCCAAGGTAAAATCACGTGATGCTTACTTTCAAACATCAAGTGAAG
>JAHIAM010009272.1:0-12192 GCA_021605205.1 Aegilops longissima
AGTTCCGGCGGGCCTTTGATGTTCCTTTGTCGGCAAGCGTCACCTCGCATAGCGAGCAATGTCACCTTCATATTAGACCACGAGAATCTCGGCGAATGTCTTGATACATCTTTGTCTGCGGTGGATACATAGGCGTATCATGGCTTCTTGCATAACCTTCAGCCATATCAGGTTGTCCTTCTTACAAGGCACCACTAGCGCCTTTGAAGTACAAAGCGCCATCATCGGCAATAGTGAAGGATGAGGATTTCCTTTCTGACGTCTTGTTTAAGCTTGTAGACCTCGAGTCGAGATCCTGCATTGTCTTTATGGTGCCCAAGAGATCGGGTTCAACAGCCGAGGTAAAGAGGATCACGAGGAACAACAGGAGATTCATCTTGCGGAACTCCGGAGGAGGGCGAAGTGCAGGAGGAACAATATGGAGGTTCACTGCTGAATTCTTCAACAAGTGAGGCTGAACTTTGTGAACACGAAGGTGGTTGCGATAAGACTTGCGGCTCAAAGCATCGAGCCATCACATTAGCCTTGCACAGGCGTATAGGAAATTCCCAAATCAAAAGTGCATGCAGTCTCCATCCATCTCTGCGGGAGGTTCAGGTCTGGCTGAGTAAGCAGATACTTGGACTTTGGTGGTGGTGTAGATCTACTAGCGATTACGAGAAGGTAATGTCGCCCTTGCTTTAAGCGCATGTATGACAGCAAGTTAGAGTCGTGAGCTGGGTAATTCTCCTCGTGAGGCATAGCTGTCGAGAGCATAAGCAACTACTTTGCGCTCTTGCATTAGGACACCGCCTAAACCTTGCGAGAAGCGTCGCGATAAATGTGAAGTCCTTCTTAGTGTCGGGGAGGAGCTACTGGCAGAAGTCAACTTGTCCTTGAGTGCAGGAAACTTTCTGACACTTATCATCCATTGGAACTTGGCGCCTTTATGCAGGTTAGTCGAGGCACAGCAATCTTGGAGAAGTTCTCGGCGAATCGGCGGCAATAGTGGCGAGACCGAGAAAACCGACTTATACGTTCTTGGAGGTCAATCGAGAATAGCTTTGAACTCGTTCGGGGTTGGCAATACCATCCTTAGAGATGACATGTCCAAGGTAGGTTACTTGGAAGCGAATTCACACTTGGAGAACTTGGCATAGAGTTGATGCTCTCGTAGCTTTTCGGCTGAGGCGAAGATGTTCGCATGTTCTTCTTCATTCTTGGAATAGATCGGATATCATCCGGATAAACCACGACAAACTTGTCGAGGTAATCCATGAATATATAGTTCATCGGCGAGAGAGGTGGTGGAGCATTGGTTAAGCCGAAAGACATGAGCGGTGTACTCGTATGAACCATAACGAGTCACAAATGCGGTCTTAGGGATATCCTCCTCACGAACACGGATCTGGTGGTAACCCAACCTCAAATCGAGTTTCGAGAACAACGCGAACCAGCCAGTTGATCATAAAGATCATTGATCCGAGGAAGAGGATACTTATTTGAATGGTAGCTTGATTTATAGGGCGGTAGTCTTGGACCAATCGGTTTGTCCCATCCTTCTTCTTGACAAAGAGAAGGTGCTCCCAAGGTGAAACAACTTGGGCGAATGAAACGCTTTGAAGAGATTTGTCGATTTCCTCCTTTAGCTCAAGGAGTTCATCTGGTGGCATCTTGTAGGGCACTTGGCTATAGGAGTGGTGCTGGTTTCAAGTCGATGGCGAATTCGACAGCCCTAGCGAGGAATCCTGGAAGTTCTTGGGAAAGAGCGTCTTGGAAATGCATAAGCAGCAGGAATGTTTTCAATTCCCTCGAGGGTGCGGCGTTCAATGCATTCGGTGCATAGAGCCTTGCCTCGGCATCTTGAACGAGACGAGCGTTGTAGCTTACGATTTCATCGGAAGGGTGCGATGATGGGCGGTCTTAGTGGGCATAGCGATTGTGGATATCGCCTTCAACCAATCCATCCCAAAATGAGGTCGATGTTAGGCGTCTTGAGGATAATGGGGAGGCATAGAATTCCAGCCCTTGATTTCCACGGGGGCGTCGGCGCCAACCATGGAGGTTTGACATTGTCCCAATGGGTTTTACCACTACCGAAGAGTTCATCCCTTCACATTAACGTCGTGCTTGTATGCAAAGTCTTGAGACATGAATGAATACGATGCTCTGAATCGAATAAAAGCAGATCTGCAGTCTGAATTCTCGAGGTGTACCCATCACGATGGAGCTGGTCTTGAGCTTCGTTCGGATCAACGTGGTTGCTGAGCTTGCCCATAAGACTTGCCGGTGTTGTTCTTGATTCGGTTGTTTCCACGGCGATTCGCGGAAGGACCGGTGATTACGGTTACGGTTGCATTCTCTATAGCAGTGCCTGGCTGTCACTTTGAAGCATAAGCCATTATTGGGAGTGAGGAGCAGGAGCTTGGGGTGGTGGAGCTGGAAGCTTGGTTTGCTTAGTTATGGCGAGCGAGTGTAGCATAGATTACTGCTTGGAAGCAGATGCATTAATGGTACATGCTGTTGGAATCCATATCTTGCAACCTGCGAGGCGGGCCGAAGATGAGCCCGTGTCGACGAGTTGCGCTGTTAGAGCTCTGGTATTCCTGCGAGACCAGGTTTCGACATTGATAGCTTTGTTCACCAAGGTGGCGAAATCAGCAAAATCGTGCACTAGAAGTGCGAGCTTGATGTCAACTTGAAGACCGTCACGGAACTTCTCTTGTCTGCGTGCATCGGTTGCAATATCCTCTTGACATAGCGAGACAAGTCCAGAACTCTGTGATAGAAGCTAGCAGTCTTGTTGCCTTGGGTGAGATTGCGGAACTCACGCTTCTTCGATCCATGACCCTTGAGGATGAAGCGGCAGCGGAAGGAAGCACTGGAAGTCTGGCGGTGATGAGTGTCCCAAGCTGGCGGATCTGCGGTGGCTGTCCCACCATTGAGTCGGTCCCTTGAGGAAGAAGGAAGCAAAGGTGACATAGCTGGCGGGGGCTACATTAGCAGACTCCATCTCATAGGTGATGTCACGGAGCCGATCATTGACATCCGATGGCTGAGTTGAGCTGCGGTATCTGCTTGGGGTTCGAGCGTATGAATTCCTGCGAGTTGTTCCGTTTGGGTGCTTTGGTTCATATTGAGGCGAGGCGAGCCATCATATTCTCCATGAGCTGGCGATTCATCTCGAGCTGTTGGATCATACCAGCCATGTACTCGGCGGTGGTGGAAGGTTGGCACCGACCACGACCTGCTGCCTAACCATCCTGCTATTATATAACGGGTAGTTCAGCATTTGAGAAGATAAGCAAGAGACAAGAATCATTCATGATGAAACAGCATAAAAAGCAGCATGATGGGAACTACATAGTAGTTGGCATATCTTACAAAAGGAATCATGCATAGAGTTCGATACATAGAGTCCGATTACATAGACTACTACATCATAGGCGCTAGGCTCTGGCGAATACATCAAATGCTAACAAGCAAGCCTACATCAGTCCACATGATGCTTGCGAGTAGGTGTACTGAAAAGCTGATAGTGCGGCGTGGATAGTCCTCCGATCGGTGACACGAGACGCGGATACTACGGTGCTGAATCCGGCGTCGAGTGGCGGGGAAAGGGCCAAGTCTTGGGAGAGTAGCCTCCCGCGTACGCCAACCAACACCTGAGGCATCACGGTCTGGCGGGGTAGATCGCGAGCAGCGGCAGCTCTCGGAGCGGACAAAGGGTGCATCGGCGTCATGTTGGGTAGCGTGGTAATTTCAAAAATTTTCCTCACGATCACGCAAGACCATGGTGATGGCATAGCGAGAGGGAGAGTGTCGTCACGTACCCTCGTAGACCGAAAGCGAGCGTTATATTAGCTCGGTTGATGTGAGTCGTGCGTCTTCACGATCCGACCGATCCAAGCACGTTACTCCGGCACCTCGAGTTCTTGGCACGTTCAGCTCGATGGCGATCCCGGGCTCCGATCCAGCAAAGCGTCGGGGAAGGAGTTCCGTCGGCCGACAGCGTGGTGGCGATCTTGATGTTCTACCGTCGCGGGGCTTCGCCTAGCTTACCGCTACAATATGACCGAGTGGAATATGGTGGAGGGCACATACACAGCTAAAGAGCGATCACGAAGATCAACTTGTGTGTTCTAGGGTGCCCCCTGCCGTATATAAGGAGCAGGGGGCGGCCAGCCCTTGGGGCGCCAAGGGAGGAGTCCTCCTCCTAGTGGAGTAGGACTCCCCTTTCCTAGTCCTAGGAAGAGGAAGGGAAGGAAAGAGAGGGAGAGGGAGAGAGGAAGGCTGCGCCCCCCCTCTAGTCAGTCGGACTCCCCATGGGCGCACCACCTCCTGGTGCATCTCTCTCCCTCTTGTTAATAAGGCCCATAACTTCCCGTTCGGTAACCCCTCCGGCACTCCGGTTTCTCGGAAACTGGAACCTTTCGGTGTCGAATATACCATCCAATATATCAATCTTTATGTCTCGACCATTTGAGACTCCTCGTCATATCCGTGATCACATCAGGACTCCGAACTCCTTGATACATCAAAATACATAAACTCATAATAACCGTCATTGAAACCTTAAGCGTGCGGACCCTACGGTTCGAGAACTATAGACATGACCTAGAACTATTCTGGGTTGATAGCCAATAGCGGAACCTGGATGCTCATATTGGTTCCTACATATTCTCTGAAGATCTTTATCGGTCAAGCCGCGCAACAACATCACGTTGTTCCCTTTGTCATCGGTATGTTACTTTCCGAGATTCGATCGTGGGTATCAATACCTAGTTTAATCTAGATTGCTGAGAAGTCTCTTTACTAGATTCATAATACATCATCTCACAACTAACTCTTTAGTTGCAGTAGCACAAGGCTTATGTGATGTGTATTAAAGAGAAGCCTAGAATACCTCTCCAAACAATGAATTGACAAAACCTAATCTCAAAATCGCCAACCCAACAAGTACCTTTGGAGACACCTGTGGTACTCCTTTATAATCACCCGATTCGTTGTGGCGTTTGGTAGTACCAAAAGTGTTCCTCGGTAAGCAGGTTGCATAATCTCATAGTTATGAGGAACATGTATGGGTCATGAAAGCTTATTAACATACTAAATGATGATCAAGTGTTAAGCTAGCGGAATGGGTCATGTCAATCAGATCATTCAACTAATGATGTGACCTTGTTAATCAAATAACAACTCCTTTGTTCATAGTTAGGAAACATAACCATCTTTGATTAACAAGCTAGTCGAAATAGAGAGCATACTAGTGACATCTTGTTTGTCTATATATTCACACATGTATTGTGTTTCAGTTAATACAATTCTAGCATGAATAATAAACATTTATCATGATATAAGGAAATAAATAACAACTTTATTATTGCCTCTAGGGCATATTTCCTTCAGTCTCCCACTTGCACTAGAGTGATAATCTAGATTACAATAATGATCCTTACACCCATGGAGTCTTGGTGATGATCATGTTTTGCTCGTGGAAGAAGCAGTGTGGTGCCTGCAACATTCGGATCCAGTATGTATTTTCAAATCTCTTGTCTCCCACTTGGACTTGGTCCGAATGGAATTGAGCGTCTCTTGATGTGCTTGGTCCTCTTGTGAAATCTGGATTCCTTTGCCAAGGCAATTGCAGATATTATCCGGAAGATCTTCATCGGTCCGATGCACTAGGTATGACACCTAGATGGAAATGAACTCTTTCATCAGACTCCTTCATTTCTTTCCAAAGCAGCTATTACTCCCTTCAATGTAGATCCATACGGCGCTTTGTTTAGAACTGCACCAGCGGCGGCTCCACCGTTTAATAAAAACACGTATCCGGTTTGCGATTTAGAATCGTCCGGGATCGGTGTCAAAACTTACATCGGCGTAACCATTCACGACTAGCTCTTTGTCACCTCCATATCGAGAAACATATCCTTAGTCCTTTTGGGTATTTCGGGATGTTCTTGACCCTTGTCCGATGATCCACTCTGGATTACTTTGGTACCTTCCTGCCAAACTTACAGCTAAGCATCGTCGGTGCGGTACACACATTGCATACATGATAGAGCCTATGGCTGAAGCATAGGAACATCTTTCATTTTCTCTCTATCTTCTGCTGTGGGGGCATTGAGTTACTCAATCTTACACCTTGTAACAGGTAAAAAACCTTTCTTTGCACGATCCATTTTGAACTTTTCAAAACTTTATCAAGGTATGTGCTTTGTGAAAGTCAATCAAGCGTCTTGATCTATCTCTATAGATCTTGATGCCCAATATGTAAGCAACTTCAGGGGTCTTTCATTGAAAACTTTTATTCAAGTATCCTTTTATGCTATCAGAAATTCTATATCATTTCCAATCAATAATATGGTCCACATATAATATTAGAAATGCTCTGAGCTCCCTCACTTTCTTGTAAATCGGGCTTCTCCAAAAGTCTTACAAACCCTTTTTGATCACACTATCAAGCGTTTATTAACTCGAGAGGCTTGCAGGACCATAAATTGATCGTTGGACTTGCACCTTTGTTAGCACCTTTTGGATCGACAAAACCTTTGGTTTGCATCATATACAACTCTTCTTCTAGAAATCCATTCAAGAATGCAGTTTTACATCCATTTGCCAAATTTCATAATCATAAAACGGCAATTGCTAACATGATTCAGACGGACTTAAGCATCGCTCTGGTGAAAAGTCTCATCGTAGTCAACCCCTTGAACTTTCGAAAACCTTTTGCAACAAGTCGAGCTTTGTAAACAGTTACATTACCATCGCGTCGGTCTTCTTCTTAAAAATCCATTTATTCTCAATAGCTTGCCGATCATCGGGAAAGTCTACCAAAGAATCCATACTTTGTTCTCATACATGGATCCCATCTCGATTTCATGGCTTCAAGCCATTTTGGAATCTGGGCTCACCATCGCTTCTTCATAGTTGTGGGTTCATCATGATCTAGTAGCATGACTTCCGGAATAGGATTACCGTACCACTCAGTGCGGTTTTTTTGGTTGATCTCTGAAGTTCGGTGACAACTTGATCTGAAGTTTCATGATCTTCATCATTATCTTCCTCACTAATTGGTGTAGGTGTTCTGGCTGATTTACGTGACGAACTACTTTCAATAAGGGAGCTGGTACTATTACCTCATCAAGTTCCACTTTCCTCCCTCACTTCTTTAAGAGAAACTCCTTCTCTAGAAAGGATCCATTTTAACAAGAATGTCTTGCCTTGGGATCTGTGATAGAAGGTGTACCCAATTGTCTCCTTTGGGTATCCTATGAAGACACATTTCTCCGATTTGGGTTCAAGCTTATCGAGGTTGAAGTTTCTTCCATAAAGCCGCAACCCCAAACTTTGAGAAGCGACAACTTTGGTTTCTTGCTAAACCATAGTTCATAAAGCGTCGTCTCAGCGGTTTTGTGGTGTCCTATTTAGCGTGAATCGGCCGTCTCAAAAGCATAACCCCAAAATGATAGCGGTAAATCTTAAGAACATCATAGATCGCACCATATCCGAAAAGTGCGATTTGACGTTCGGACACACCATTCGTTGTGGTGTTCGGGTGGCGTGATTCAAACTATTCGTTTGTTTCAAATGTAGACCAAACTTCGTAACTCAAATATTAGCCTCCACGATCGGATCGTAGAAACTTTATTTTCTTATTACGATGATTTTCAACTTCACTCTGAAATTCTTTGAACTTTTCAAATGTTTCAGACTTATGTTTCATTAAGTAGATATACCCATATCTGCTCAAATCATCTGTGAAGGTGAGAAAATAACGATATCCGCCACGAGCTTCAACATTCATTGGACCACATACATCCGTATGTATGATTTCCAATAAATCTGTTGCTCTCTCCATAGTACGGAAGCGGAGTTTTAGTCATCTTGCCCATGAGGCACGGTTACTTAAGTGCCAAGTGATTCATAATCAAGTGACTCCAAAGTCCATCACATGGAGTTTCTTCATGCGTTTTACACCGATATGACCTAAGCGGCGATGCCACAAATAAGTTGCACTATCATTATCAACTCTGCATCTTTTGGTTTCAACATTATGAATATGTGTATCACTACTATGAGATTCATTAAAATAGACCACTCTTCAAGGGTGCATGACCATAAAGATATTATTCATATAAATAGAACAACCATTATTCTCGATTTAAATGAATAACCGTCTGCATCAAACAAGATCCAGATATAATGTTCATGCTCATGGCGGCACCAAATAACAATTATTCAGGTCTAAAACTAATCCCGAAGGTAGATGTAGAGGTAGCGTGCCGATGCGATCACATCGACTTTGGAACCGTTCCCAGCGCCGTCACCTCGTCCTTTGCGGTGTTAAGCAATCCGTAGTTCTGTTTGAGTTGCAAATATTAGCAGAACCGGTATCAAATACCAGTACTCTGCGAGCTCTAGTAAGGTACACATCAATAACAAGTATATCACATATACCTTTGTTCACTTTGCCATCCTTCTTATCCGCCAAATACTTGGGGCAGTTCCGCTTCCGAGTGACGATCCGCTTGCGAGAAGCACTCAGTTTCAGGCTTAGGTCAGACTTGGGTTTCTTCTCTGATCGACAACTTGTTTGCTGTTCTTCTTGAAGTTCCTTCTTCTTCCCTTTGCCTTTCTTCTTGAAACTAGTGGTCTTATTGACCATCAACACTTGATGCTCCTTTTGATTTCTACCTCCATGACTTTTAGCATTGCGAAGAGCTCGAGCATAGTCTTTACTAACCCTTGCATATTATAGTTCATCACGAAGCCTTTGTAGCTTGGTGGCGTGATTGAAGAATTACATCAATGACACAATCATCCGGAAGATTAACTCCGGTTGATTCAAGTGATTGTAATACCCGGACATTTTGAGTATGTGCTCCGCGAACTATTCTCCTCCATCTTGCAGCTATAGAACTTATTGGAACTTCATATCTCTCAATCCGGGCATTACATTGAAATATCAACTTCAACTCTGGAACATCTCATATGCTCCATGCGTTCAAAGCGTCGTTGAAGACCAGTTCTAAGCCGTAAAGCATGCACTTGAACTATAGAGTAGTCATCAGCTCTGCTTTGCGAGCGTTCACAACCGCTCGCATCTGCGAACTGTCACCCGGGTGCTTCCGGGGCGTAACTTTACGTGCAGCAATGAGGATTATCCTCGAATTCGGACCCGATCCGTGTAATTGCTACCATCATCTTTCAACTTTGCTTTCTCAAGGGCATTAAAATTCAACGGAACAAGGCACGAGCCATCTATCTACGATAAACATAGACAAGCAAAATACTATCGGTACTAAGTTCATGATAAATTTAAGTTCAATTAATCATATTACTAAAGAACTCCCACTTAGGCAGACATCTCTCTAGTTATCTAAGTGATCACGTGATCCAAATCAACTAAACCATAACCGATCATCACGTGAGATGGAGTAGTTTTCAATGGTGAACATCTTATGTTGATCATATGCTATATGATTCACGTTCGACCTTCGGTCTCCGTGTTCGAGGCCATATCTGTATATGCTAGGCTCGTCAAGTATAACCTGAGTATTCTGCGTGTGCAAAACTGGCTTGCACCCGTTGTAGATGGACGTAGAGCTTATCACCCGATCATCACGTGGTGTCTCGACACGACGAACTTTGGCACGTGCATACTCGGGAGAACACTACTTGATAATTTTAGTGAGAGATCATCTTATAATGCTACCGTCAATCAAAGCAAGATAAGATGCATAAAGGATAAACATCACATGCAATCAATATAAGTGATATGATATGGCCATCATCATCTTGTGCTTGTGATCTCCATCTCAAAGCAATCATGATCACCATCGTCACCGGTAGCGACACCTTGATCTCCATCGTAGCATCGTTGTCGTCTGCCAACTATTGCTTCTCGACTATCGCTACCGCTTAGTGATAAAGTAAAGCAATTACATAGCGTTGCATTTCATACAATAAGCGACAACCATATGGCTCCTGCGATTGCCGATAACTTCGGTTACAAAACATGATCATCTCATACAATAAAATATAGCATCACGTCTTGACCATATCACATCACAACATGCCACTGCAAAAACAAGTTAGGCGTCCTCTACTTTGTTGTTGCAAGTTTTACGTGGCTGCTACGGGCTGAGCAAGAACCGTTCTTACCTCGCATCAAAACCACAGCGATACTTCGTCAAATAGACTCCGTTTAACCTTCTCAAGGACCGGGCGTATACCTCAGTTCAACTAAAGTGAGAGAGCAGACACCGCCGATCACCTTTAAAGCGAGTGCTCATAGCGGTGAAACCAGTCTCGCGTAAGCGTCTGCGTAATGTCGGTCGGGCGCTTCATCTCACAATACCGCTGAACCAAAGTATGACATCTGGTAGGTAGTATGACTTTATCGCCCACAACTCACTTGTGTTCTACTCGTGCATATGACATCAACGCATAAAACCAGGCTCGATCCCTTTGTTGGGTAGCGTAGTAATTTCAAAAATTTTCCACGATCCGCAAGACCATGGTGATGGCATAGCAGGAGGGGAATGTCCGCCACCCTGTGACCAAAGCGGAGCGTTATATTAAGCGGTTGATGTAGTCGCGTCTTCACGATCCGACCGATCCAAGCACCGTTACTCCGGCACCTCCGAGTTCTTGGCACCGTTCAGCTCGATGGCGATCCCGGCTCCGATCCAGCAAAGGTCGGGAAGGAGTTCCGTCGGCCGGGCGTGGTGGCGATCTTGATGTTCTACCGTCGCAGGCCGCCTAAGCACCGCTACAATATGACCAGGTGGAATATGGTGGAGGGGCACCGCACGAGCTGAGACGATCACGAAGATCAACTTGTGTGTTCTAGGGTGCCCCCGCCGTATATAAAGGAGCAGGGGAGGGCGGCCCTAGGGCGCACAAGGGAGGAGTCCTCCTCCTAGTAGAGTGGACTCCCTTTCCTAGTCCTACTAGGAAGAGGGAAGGGGAAGGAAAGAGAGAGGGAGAGGGAAGGGGCTGCCCTCCCCTCTAGTCAGTCGGACTCCCCATGGAGGCGCACCACCTCTGGTGCAGCCCTCTCTCTCCTCTTGGCCCAATAAGGCCCATAACTTCCCGGGGTTCGTAACCTCCACTCCGTTTTCTCCGGAAACTTCCGGAACCTTTCGGTGTCGAATATAACCATCAATATATCAATCTTTATGTCTCGACCATTTGAGACTCCTCGTCATGTCGTGATCACATCGGGACTCGAACTCCTTGGTACATCAAAATACATAAACTCATAATATAGTCATTGAAACCTTAAGCGTGCGGACCCTACGGTTCGAGAACTATGTAGACATGACCTAGAACTATTCTCGGTCAATAACCAATAGCGAACCTGGATGCTCATATTGGTTCCTACATATTCTCTGAAGATCTTTATCGGTCAAACCGCATAACAACATCGTTGTTCCCTTTGTCATCGGTATGTTACTTTCCGAGATTCGATCGTCGGTATCAATACCTAGTTTAATCTCGTTAGGAAATCTCTTTACTCGTTCCGTAATACATCATCTCACAACTAACTCTTTAGTTGCAATGCTTACAAGGCTTATGTGATGTGTATTACCGAGAAGGCCTAGAGATACCTCTCCGACAATCGGAGTGACAAAACCTAATCTCAAATCGCCAACCCAACAAGTACCTTTGGAGACACCTGTAGTACTCCTTTATAATCACCCGATTCGTTGTGGCGTTTGGTAGTACCAAAGTGTTCCTCCGTAGCAGGAGTTGCATAATCTCATAGTTACAGGAACATGTATGGGTCATGAAGAAAGCATTAACATACTAAGCGATCAAGTGTTAAGCTAACGGAATGGGTCATGTCAATCAGATCATTCAACTAATGATGTGACCTTGTTAATCAAATAACAACTCCTTGTTCATGGTTAGGAAACATAACCATCTTTGATTAACAAGCTAGTCAAATAGAGGCATACTAGTGACATCTTGTTTGTCTATATATTCACACATGTATTATGTTTCCGGTTAATACAATTCTAGCATGAATAATAAACATTTATCATGATATAAGGAAATAAATAATAACTTTATTATTGCCTCTAGGGCATATTTCCTTCACGTCGGAAACGGTAGAGTGCTTGGTGGTGATGTCAACTGGGCGAAGAGCTCGTTAGCTCGATCCACCCATCGATGAAAAAAGGTGATGGTGGAAAGGCT
>JAHIAM010009275.1:0-13141 GCA_021605205.1 Aegilops longissima
ACGGGAAAAGTGCTTGAAGCTCATTTGAGATGTCGGTGAAGCGTCGAAGGTTTGTTGAACATTTTGTTGTCGAGTCTTTTGAAGCGGTTGAAGAGATTGGAACATCAACTCGAAGTCACCGAGTTGAGACACCTTCATTTACTTTGGAGCTGTCCCGGATAGCTTGGATTCAAAGCACTCCTCCCATATTGACCTTTGCTCGGATGGCCACATTGATATTCTTACGAAATCGAGTTGCTTGAATCTCTTCAATCGGCTTGGAGAAGGTGTGGTGAGGAACACCATTTTCCACAACAACAGGATCGTTGTCAATTGCTTCAAGATGCATTATCTTTTTTGATAAGGGTGTCCGTCCCCCGAAGGTAGGACACCTTGAGACAATCATACCTGGGTCGACATAAATAAAACTCCGGTGGTTAAACCAAAATCACTTGAAAAAGTACCTTGCTCGATACCAATTGAAAGTCGTTATATCGACTAGAGGGGGTGAATGGCGATTTTTGAATTCTTCAGGAATTTGGGTAAAATTCCTAGCAAAAACTACGTGCAGGGAATAAGTACTGAGTAAACATAACAGAATACAGTAGCTCATGATGAAATGAAGACAATCACAGCGAAAAAGCGTAATCAAGGATAACACAAGATGAAGACAAATGAAGAAATTGGCGGGGTTGAAAAGTCTTGATCAAAGTCTTCAAACGATATGAACAAACACTCAACCGTAATGGGAAATGAAAGGGTTGAGGAAATAGAACCATTAGGTTGGTGAAGACAATGATTTGGTAGACCAGTTCAAGCTTTTTGGTTATGCTCTGGTTGGGCGGTGAGTATTTAAACTCGAGGACACAGTCCGGAACCCCATCCTTGGCGAGCTCGGGACACCAAATCCTCACCATTCTCCTTGAACTAAGGTCCACAGGACCTCGTCCAATCACTGTGGTAAGTCTTGACTTCCAAACCTTCAAGACTTGGTCACTCGGCGATCCACAATTCCTCTTGGATGCTCTAGACCAGCGCCCTAACCGTCTGGAAAACACATCTTCAAAAACAAGCGTCGGATCCCAGGATCAATTTCTTGATGATTAATCACTTTGGGTTTATGGGGTTTGGTTTTGGGTTTTTCCTCCTTGATGATTTTCTCTCAAAGTCCTCGGAGGATGGGTTGCTCTCAAATGACAAGTGTCAAGTTCTCTCGGGCACCAACCAGCTAGTGGTTGTAAGGGGCTATTTATAGCCTAGGAGCAGCCCGACATGATAAGACATAAATGCCCTTCAATGATATGACCGTTAGGTGGATAAGATATTTTGGGACAGGTGGGCCCTTGTGTCGGAAATTTGAATATCAAATTCCTCGGGGCTATCATGTTCCTCCTTTTGGCAATCCGGGTTCCTAACTCCTCGGTCGAACAAATTCCTCGGACCGAAGAACCGTCTCATCCTTTGAAGAAATTGTTGGGATGAGATTTCAAAGGCTTCCTCGAAGGATTGGTAGGTGTAGGATTTTGAGTTGAGCATCACATGGAAATTTTCCTTAGTATTTCCTCGACCCCCTTTGATCGTGTTTCCTATGACTCAAAAGAGAAAATGAAACTCAAAAAGTCTTCACCTTCATGTTCCTCAAATGAATACCAAGTCTTCAAGGCACAAATTTCTTCACTTTCAAAGTCTTGAAATATCAAAGTCTTGATTGAAGAACTTCATTTTAAAATTGACTTTCTTGTAAATATCAAACTCCTCATAGACTTATAGACTGTTACACTCACAAGCCATTAGTTACTTAACCTATAAGTCTTCAATACACCAAAATACTAAGGGCACTAGATGCACTTACAATCTCCCCTTTTTGGTGATTGATTATATTAAGTTTTCAACGAGGATAAACATATGAAGTGTAAATCTGATAATGAGAATTTGATTCAAGATATAGAAGAACTCCCCCGAAGATGTGCTAGTGAGAATTTTTTTGAGGCAATGCACATTTGAGTTGAATCATGGAATCTTATTTTGTAATTCAAACCATTTAAATATAATATGAAAATTTGAAATGCATGATGAAATATGGTGCTTGATGTTATAAAGTAAGCCATCAAGGTTCGAGCTCAAATAGATTTGCTATGAAGATTTTCAAGGAGCTCAAGAGAATCGGCATAGTGCAGAGCATAATGCATCAAAAGTATCAAAGCACCATCGGGTTTAAGATTACAACTCGATCAATAAAAGTTTGGAAACGAGTTGTAACTTAACAAGAATAAATTACTATATAAGGCAATAAAAATAGACCGCGAAGACTAACTCAAATTTCTCCCCTTTGTCATGAATGACCAAAAGGATCGCGAGGACTAACGCTTTGAAGAATTTCAAGTTGAAGGGGCGGCATTGTTGGGGTTGTTTGTTGAAGTAGGACCAGCGGTGTCTTCCAAGTCTTCATTTTCATCGTGTGAGATGAAGAATAGGACTGCCACCAAGGAAGGAACTTTGACCTTCTTGAATTTCTTGGAGGGGAATCAAATTCTTTTGAGTCCCATTGGTCATTCTTCTTCCTGTAGACATGTGAAAAACAAGTGCGTTTGAAGGTTTCATGGAGGTAGTAGTGGTTTTTCTTTTCATTGTGTTTGAGGTCATGTTGTGAAAAAAGTACAAAGCGGCGCTTGACCCATTTATGATTCGATCAACCCGATGAAGGGAGGGTAACCACGATGATCATCCCAACGGTGGATAGCGAGGACTTTGCTTGGGAGGTATTTTTTGAGTCATGTGTGGCGAGTCATCATTGGTGGATGGATCTTCTTTTGTCCATCAATGGGGAATGCCTTCATCGATCCGGATGTTCCCTTGTCATCATCTGAGGTAAATGTCCGTTTGAGGACTTCCGGGCAAGTGGGGTTTAAAGTATCCCTTTGTAATTGGTGAAGACCTTGTCGATGGTCTCATAATCCAAGGCCATAAGGCTTCAGCTCAAATGGTGACATAGCTATGTTTGCGAGTCCTCATGAAGAAATCATGGAAGTTGGCCAGGAAATGGATGATGTTGAAAAGCATATTCTTCATGATGCCGCGACTTCTTCATGAAGTCGTGGCCTTTGATAGGACTCATTGTCTTCGTAGAATCCGATGAGTCCGAGGACATATAATAATTCCTTGGCGAATTTGGTTCTTAGGGCCCTTGGCTTCAAAGGCTTCATCGCACTTGCATATAGTGATTTGAAAGTTCGGTTCGTTGTAGATCTGACGTGCACCATCAAGTGGAGGGGAGTGGTAGGACCGAAGCAATTGATTCTTGGTGCCTTGTAGTGGTATTTTCATCAATCTAAAATGAGTTCACTCTTAGCGTCTCGGTGATGTGCAGCGTTATAAAAGAAAATTAGTTCTTCATTCATCCAAGATTCGGTGAAATTTAGAAGTCCTGCGTGGAAAAGGACTGCTCAAAGCACCCATTCCATGCCAATGGGAATATGAGCATGATCGAAGATTTTATCCTTGTTGAAAACCAGGAATTTGGCTTGGTGGCAGTCGACGCCTCTTCTAATCGGCGAAATCATATGGATTATAGTCGTGAAGCAAAAGGGGAAATCTTCACCTTGAACTTTTGCTTGTGGCGGATTCTTTTTTAGAGGGTGTCGTGAGTTGCATCACCACCTCGGGAATCCAATTCGGGTTCTTGGTGAGGAATTTCTTGTTCCTCCAGATCGTCGAGGATCGGAGATTTTCGCACTAGTGGCTGGAATTTCTTCATGCAGAACCCGATGGGTTGAGTTTCTTGAGTCCATTTGGATGTTTTGTGGGATTGAGGTCTGTTGGGCCGGGGTGAAGAGGAGTATTGGGATCAGACTTTCCCAAAAGTCATCATTTATCCCGGTGTGGTGCATCAATATCCATCTTCATCTTCAATTTCCTCAACACCCTCTTTAAATGGTGAGGCATAGGTGAGAAATGGGGGGTTGAAGGTTGCATCCCTTCAATTTCTTCATCAATCTGCTCTGGGAAGAATGATGTTCTTCATCAGATCGATTGGGATCTCTCTTCTCCAAAAACAATCCTTTGATGGTATGGAGAAATTGGACAACATCAATTGGATTTTCGTATGAGCTGGTCATAGGCCTCATTTTCTTCCAAAGAATTGGCGGTGATGCTTTCCTTTTCTTCCAACTCGTTCGCGCCTTGGTTTTCTTCACCGGGGGATGGAAGAATTGGAGTTGGAGTTAGCGGAGGTTGAGAATGTTTGGTTTCTTGAGTAATGATTGCCCTGTCTTGGCATTTCTTGGAGCACCACGTTGGCCCTTTTGGGGAATGGGATCATCAACCGAAATACATTTTCATCAGGCTGAATGTCATCGGGTCTTGGCATGTTCTTGATCGGTTGGGTGAGGCTTACTGAGGAATTTCATGTTGGGGGTGCAACATTTGTGAATTCTTCGTCGGGTTCAAATCGACCTTGGCTCCTTAATCAGCATAATATGAATCAAGTTTTTTGAGGTCTTGAATTTCATCTGGACCTTGAAAGCTCCTCGGTGTCATCTTGACAATTTTTCTTGAGATTCTCCTTCTTATTGAGCCTTTTGATTTCCCTTGCCTTCTCAAACTTTTTTCTTGATGATGAAGTGAGTCAACATATGACTTTGTGGTGTGGATGGGTCGGGCAAGGGGTATTGGGATCCTTGTCAATAATAAGTCGGGACTTTCTTGGATCCAATGAAGATTCCTTTGGCTCTAGGGCCTTTTCTTGGGTCTCGATGATTTCCATAAGTTCATCATGGATGTCATCATCGAAGGCAATGGAATGCAACCTTTTTCTTCCTTGGGTGGCGAGGACCTCGTCTTTGTTGCTTTGGTCTTTGAGTGGGCGGATGAGAAATGGGAATCGAGGAACTTAAAGCCTTTGAGGCAATTGAAGCTTTTCTTGAGTCCCAAGACTTTGGGGCCGTTGAGGACTTTGGGGAACAGCGGTGTGAGAATTTGCTTGGAGGTGCTTGAGGAACTTGGCGTGGAGGGAGATGGTGAACACTTGGCATGGGGCCTTCTTTGCATGGATTTCCTCGGTTTGAAGACCTCAGGTGGTGGCGAATCCTCATTGAATTTCTTCTTGCCTCCTTTGCTTGCTTTAATTTTGCTTGCGTTTAGCCCATTCATCGGAAAGTCCTCACCTCGTTTGATGCTTGTGGGATCAGCTACTTGGCAGTGCCAAAGGCTCTTGGGCATGGAGGATTAGGCGAATTTCTTCATGTACTTAGGAGTTACATATTTTTCCCTCCATTCCCGTCCCATCTCGTTCTTTTATTGCGTTGATTTTTTTTCTTCATCCGGTGTCGATGGTGGCATAGATTTCCTCGGGGATTTCAAGATCATAACCTCGGTTTCTTTCCTCCTTTGGGCTTCTTACCGCCCATGTTTTGTTGAGAATTTGCAATTGAGTTCTGAAAAGTATGCAGTTTTTTGAGGCCGCAAATGAGTTAAGTTGATGAGAACCTAGGGTTGCGGACATGTGTAACTTGAACAAAATAGTTGCGAGGAATTTGGAGAGGTCATATCGTTCTCGGAAGGTTTTAAAAAGAACAGTTTTGAGGTTTTGACGGATGAGCCTTGAGGAATTTCACTAAGCGTTCTTTGTCTTAGGTTCGAGTTGTATAGATCGAGGATCCACACAATTGAGGAATCTTGAAGAAAATCATTGCAAAGGAATCAAGAGATTTGAGGTGTTCATATGTGAAGATTTGAAGAATAAACACCTTTGAAGATTTTCGAAGGTTTAGTCAAGCGAGTAATAAAACTTTTAATTACCAGTGAAGAACGACGGAGGAAAACATTAAATCGTTCGATCTTCACGCCCTAACGGCGGAGGAAGACCTGACGGCGGGTGAGGATTTCCGGTGGCGTTCGTCGGCAAACGGTGAAGCTTTCCTCACGTGGATGGAGTAAGGGCGGCCTAGGGTTTGAGGAGCTCGGCGGGAGAGATGTCGGGAGTAAAGAGGAAGGGAAGAGGGGTATTTATAGAACCGGTGAAAAAATGGATCGCCGAAGATTTAGGGCGAACATGCCTGACCATTTCCTTCTCCGACATGTGTCACCCGTCTTTGTAGTGGAGATCGTGTCGATCGTGGGTGAATAGAATAATGCATCGTGGGATCGGAGCGTTTAATGGGCAAAAAAGGTTTGGATAAGATCGTTTTAAAGTTCGTTGCAATTTCTTTATCAAGGACGGTGAAGATTTTGAGCAGTTTCAAAATAGGACATGAAGAATTTGTGAATGGTTGGGTTGAGTATAGCATAGGGGGAAGGTCGATCCATTCATTAAAAAAAGCGACTTGAAGAAATAGCCATAAGTGAATTATAAGGACATAAACCCAATATATATATAGCCAATGAAGAAAAAGGAGGGAAGCGTGAAGATTTTGCAAAGTTGAAGAATTTAAAAAACGAAGAATTTCAAAACGAGGAAAAACTCAAATTGAAGATTTTCAACTTTGGTGGTGGCGTGACCCCCGTATAAAAGATGATTTCAGACACCGTACAATTGTCGTGGGTTACGAAATCAAATTCTTCATTAATTTCTTCACACTAAAGTGTTATTCTTCATTGATTGAAGAAAACGTTTCTTCATGTGTTGCACATCTAAGTCATCAATTTTGCATAAGTGTTAGGATGTGTGTCTTTTCAAAGCGTTCGAAGATTCTAAGATATTTAGCTCACACAAACTTGCTAAATCTCTTCTCATCCAAGGGCTTAGTGAAGATATCGCTAGCTGTTCTTGATCTTCCGTGCTCGATGGAGATGTGCCCTTCAACACATGATCAGAAAAATGGCAATTTGAAGTCTTTTTTGGGGCTGGGTTGTGAGCAATCTTGATGGCACCTCATTGTCACAATAAGAGGCACATTCTTCACGTTGATGCGTAGTCCTTGAGAGTTTGCTTTATCCATAGCAATTGGCACAAACGAGCCGCACAATGTATTCAGCTTCCATGAAGCGGTGATCGGATTCTGTTTCTTGAGGACCAACGGACCAAAGATCGTCAGAAAGACAAGTACGATGTTGACTTGCGGTCCCCACGATCACCAGCATAGTCAGTCGGAATATCAATGAGATCAAAAGTAGAGCCCTTGGGGTACCATAATCCTAGTGTTGGTGTGTGAGCTAGATAGAAGAATATGCTTCACCTTATGGTGTGATTCCCGGTGTAAAATCGGGACACATGCAAACACTAAGCATTATATCTGGCCTAGATGCACATAAGTAAATAAAGAACCAATCATGGGCGGTATACCTTGTGATCAAGTCAATACCATTTTCATCGTTGCATAGATGGCCATTTGTGGGCATAGGAATTTTGACACCTTTGCAATCTTGCATGCGAATTTCTTAGGACATCTTTGAGGTATTTCTCTGAGATATGAATATGCCATTGTGTTGTTGGAATTTGAAGACCTAAAAGAATTTCAACTCTCCATCATAGACATTTGATATTCTTCACTCATCATTAGCAAATTCATCACTATAACGTTGGTCGTCGCCAAGATAATATCATCAACAAATTTGGCACAAAAAGTTCACCATCATAAGATTTAGTAAAGAGAGTAGGATCGAGTGAACGGGGTGTGAAGCCATTCTTCACAAAATTCCCTGTAATTACCAGAGGCTTGCTTGAGCCATAGAGGGCTTTATTGGTCTGAAGACTTTGTCGGGATTCTTTGGATCTTCAAAACACAGGGGTTGAGCAACATATACTTCTTCCTCAAGCTTACCATTGAGGAATGCACTTTTCACATCCATTTGATATAAAGTGATATTGTGATGGTTAGCATGGCGGTAATATCGAATAGACTCAAGTCTAAGCAGTGCAAAAGTTTCATCGAAATCAATTTTCAACTCGTGTAGCCTTGAGCTACTAGTGGGTTATTCCTCACCACAAGACCATTTTCATCTTGCTTGTTGCGTAGATCCACTTTGTGCCAATGATATTATGCTTGGAGGATCGGGCGTTTGACCGTTCGGACATTGTTGAGCTCGAATGATGTAATTCTTCTTGCATGGCCTGAATCCCTCGGGCTCAAGCTTCATCTACCTTAGTGGGCTCTGTGATAGAGACAAAGCATAGTGCCCACAAAAGTTAGATAAATGTGAAGCTTTGGCGTGTGAGAGGAACCGGGCTTTAATGTTGAGATCTTCTCCACTTGCACTTCTTTTTGCAGGATGAGCTGGTTGTCGTCGAGGTTTGATCATTTTCCTCGGCACCATTTTCTTCATTATCTTGGGTGCATCCTCTTCTTCGTCTGGGAATGAATTCTTAATTTCTTGATGGAATGACATCCTCGGTTGCCTTGAACGATAGAATCCTCGGTCTGGTTTCTAAACAAAGGTAGGTGCTCTCTTTGCGAGCCATTAGTTTCATCGAACCGCACATCTGATTCAACAATCTTGTGTAGAGTGATGTTGAAGACTACTGTAGGTGTCGAGTCCTTTCCGTAACCGCATAAAACCTTCATGTGCTTTTGGTGCAAATTTAGAGTTGTGATGAGGATCTCTAATCCAGCATTTAGCACGAAGACTTTGAAATAACTTAGGTTTCTTGGTGAGGAGTTCATGGGTCTTCTTGAAGAATTTGTGAAGATATACTCTGTTGATGATGTGGCGCGGTGTATTGCTTCAATCCGAAGCGACTAGGCGTTTTGTATTCATCAAGCATAGTGAGCCATCTCAACAGTTACTTTCTTGCGTCCAGGCCATTTCTGAGGAGTATAAGGGCGGATAATCATGAGTAATACCAAGTTCATCAAGATAGTCATCAAGACGAATTCTTGAACTCGTTCCATTGTCACTCTGATGTGCTTGATCTTCACACCAAAGTTAGTTGAAGCCCTCGAGGAAAATCGTTTGAAGACTTCACCACTTGATTTTGTAGTAACAATGTGTACCCAGTGAGAGGTAATCATCAACAATAACAAAGCCAATAGAGATGCATCATTGAAATGAGTAATGATTGGGACCAAAGGGTCCATGTGAAGCAATTGAAGGGGTAGTGGTCATGATAGTCTTTTGGATGCTTGGCCTTGGTCATTTTCCCTTCAAGCTCCCATAAATCCTTGAGAAACATTCTCAATGCCAAACATGCTTCTTCTTTCAGCGTGTCAAATTCCTCATGCTGCGTGACCAAATCGCCGATGCCATAGCCGTTGAAGCTTTTGGTAGACACACGGCTGGTTGTGGTCTGTGGAAAGTCAACAATATAAATCTCCTCTCCTAAAGCCTTGAAGACTTTGGAATTGTCCTTCCAAATCCAACACAGCGATACTTGCCAAGATAACAACCATATCAAGATCACAAAGCATTGAGGGACATGAGGTTGTATCCTAAGGACTCAACAAGCATGACTTTGTCCATTGCATGTCCTTAGAATAACCTTAAAACCCGACTTTTGCCTTTGTCGGAAAGATGATATGCTTGAGATGTGGCGGTGATAAGGGCATCCATCAATAGATTCTTTCACCGGTCATGTGATTTGTACATCCACTATCGAGAACCCTTTCGGTGGCTTTGGGTTGATCATCCTGCGGATGAATTAGTACAACTTCGATTCATATACTTCATCGTGAAGAATATGATATCAATTTCATCGGAAAATTTCATCGATCTATAAGATAAGGGTATGAGGGCGTGTGAAATGAAGGTTCATTTCATCATGATTAACTGCGTCCTTTGACATTTTTTGGGGCCCGCAAATTCTTGACGTTAAACTGGAGACTGACCCAGAAGAGATTAGTTCTTTTCTTCACCACCCACATGAAGGGGTGGCAAAAGTTCATCACTCTGCGAGCACCATCGAGAATGGTGGCATGAACCAAACCATTTCGTTTCACATAAAGAGGTTAGGGTAAGCATATGAATAAGCGGAGAAATTCTTGAGGACAATGAACATATTGGTTTGAAGAATAATGCACATATTCATAGCCCTTAGCTCTACCTCGAAAGGAGTTGTTAACGATATAATCATATGAGGACTTTGATCCTTTTGAGAATTTGATCCGTGAGAATTTGGTCCTATGAGGACTTGGATCCATATGAAGAATTTGGTCCATATGAAGAATTTGATTGGGGTTCCTATTCTTCCTTGGTGGTGTCATGAGGACATTCACGAAGACTTTCAAGGCACTTCTTGGGAACCCGATTTTCTTCATGGGAACCCTGGATTAGTGCCAACTATCTAGCAAATACTTCACCATTCTGATTTTTGAACAGTTTATAGTTGAGTCAAATGACTCATCGGAGAATAGGAAATTACATGTAAAGCCGGATAAGGTAGATGGATCAGCTGGAGGTCCCTTTGGCAACCCATGAGGTTTTGGGATCTTGCTCGGGCTTCGATATGTTCCATCCATTAGTTTCCTCTCAAAGCAATACCCTCTTTCCTAGGGTTCTGTTGAGGATTGCTTTTAAGCACATCAAAAGTCGATGCCCTTTGAGGCTTTTGTACATCTTCATGTACAATTCCTTCAACCCATTCGGTGATACTAGCAATGTCCTCGGATGAGAAATTAGTGATAGCGAGGCGGTGAAGAATTTTAAGTTGAAGCATTTGAACATTGGTGAAGAATTAGCGATTCACGTTCAATGCACTTTAAGCATGGAGGAACAAATTCTTCTTGAGAAGCCTGATTTGTTGAGCAAGTAATGAATCGCTCCCGAAGATCTTCATAACTCACTCTTAGCTTCTCAAGATCTTGCTTTCTTTGAAGAAATTCATAAGAAAGTTTCTCATGATCGAATAGGAGAGTGTTATGATGACCTTGAAATTTCAAGCCTAGGCGAAGTCTTGAAGATTTTCGTTAGGGCTTTAGTCGATCCATTTCTTCACCCAACATATCATCACTTTTTCTAGCATGTTTTGAACCTTTTCAAAAGCCCTTTGTTTTTATAGCAATCTTAGCAAGTTTAGAGTAGTGGGCTTGAGATCCTCATCAGATTCATTTTCACTAGATTGGAGGAGGTGAAATTGATACCGGCACCGCCATGAAGCAATAGGTGGGGCGTAGTCATCATTATCCTCATCGGGCTTGGGTGGTCATTTCTTGATGTTGAAGATGGACTTGCTAACAAAGCGATGGGAGCCGGACTAGCCACAGTTGATTCTTGAACTCCTCCTCTTCCTCATGTTCCTCGATTCAGAGTCCATTTCCTTGCCAATGAATGCGAGCCTTTTGGGCTGCTCTTCTTGTGAAAGAAGGCTTTGAGGATTTTGATGATGAAGATTTCGATGATTTCTTTTTTCTTCTTGGCGTCATCAGGCTGTAATCCTTGTGTTTTTCTTCTTTAATTCCTTTTCCGAGGACAATCTTGGATATAGTGACCAGGTTTCTTGCATTTGGACAAAGTCTTCTCTTATAGTCACTAGATGAGGAATCCTTTGCTTCTTGAGGATTTTCCAAAGGACCACGTCTTGAGAATTTCGGAATTTCTTCCGGCGTGCTAGCTCTGGCCTAATTCTTGAGGATTCAAGGCCAGTCCACTCAGTTGGAACCCTTGGCCTTGAGGCCGTGTTTTCCATAGGAACCATAGAGATCTCTCTTTTTGGGGAACTTCGTGAGTATTTAGCCTTTCGAGGATATCGGCGGGATCAAGAACTTGTAGTCAGCTCGTTCTTGTATCATCGTGCGGTATCAAATGAGAATCAAGGATCTTAACAATTTCTTCACCACCTCATGGTCGGTGATGTCGGTGCCCAAGTGCTTGAAGCTCATTTGAGATGTCGGTGAAGCGATCGAAGGTTTGTTGAACATTTTGTTTCAGTCTTTTGAAGCGGTTGAAGAGATTGAAGAACATCAACTAGAGTCCGCGAGTTGAGACACCTTCATTTACTTTGGACAGCCTGTCGGATGAGCGCGATTCCAACACTCACTCTTCCATATTGACCTTTGCTCAGATGGCCCATATGATATTCTTAAGAAATCGAGTTGCTTGAATCTCTTCCATCGTTGGAGAAGGTGTGGTGAGGGAACACCATTTTCCACAACATACGGAGATCGTTGTCAATTGCTTCAAGATGCATTCATCTTGTTCTTCGATAAGGGTAGTCGTCCCATAAGGTAGGACACCTTTTGGACCATCATACCGGTACAAATAAAACTCGGTGGTTAAACCAAAATCACCGAACAAGGGAGTACCTTGCTCGATACCAATTGAAAGTCGTTATATCGACTAGGGGGGTGAATAGGCGATTTTTGAATTCTTCAGGGGAATTTGGGTGAGAAATTCCTTAGCAAAAGAACTCTCTGAATAAGTACTCGAGTAACATAACGAATACCAATAGCTCATGATGAAATGAAGACAATCAAGTCTGACGTAATCAAGGATAACACAAGATGAAGACAAAGGGTGAAGAAATTGGGCGGAAATTGAAAGTCTTGATCAAATCTTCAAACCAGATATGAACAAACACTCAAACGATAGAAATGAAGGGTTGAGGAAATAGAAATTAGGTTGGTGAAGACAATGATTTGGTAGACCAGTTCAACTTGTCTCGGTTATGCGTCGGTTGGGCGGTGAGTATTTAAACTCGAGGACACGGTCCGGACACCCGATCCTTGAGCAGCATCGGGACACCAAGTCCTCCCGTATTCTCCTTGAACTAAGGTCCACAGACCTCGTCCAATCACTCGTGGTAAGTCTTGAGCTTCCAAACCTTCACAGACTTGGTCCTCGGGATCCACAATTCCTCTTGGATGCTCTAGACCATGCGCCTAACCGTCTGGGAAGCCAATCTTCAAAGGTAACAAGCGTCGGATCCCGGGATCAATTTCTTTGATGCTCAATCACTTTGGGTTTATGGGGTTTGGTTTTGGGTTTTCCTCACTTTGATGATTTTCTCTCAAAGTCCTCGGAGGATGGGTTGCTCTCAAATGACAAGTGTCAAGTTCTCGGAAGCCAACCAGAGTGGTTGTAGGGGTGCTATTTATAGCCTAGGGGCACCCGACATGATAAGACATAAATGCCCTTCAATGATATGACCGTTAGGTGGATAAGATATTTTGGGACGGTGGCGGACACGCGGGTAAAATTTGAATATCAAATTCCTCGGGGCTATCATGTTCCTCCTTTGTGGCAATCCGCCTTTGGCGAATTCCTAACTCCCTCGAACAAATTCCTCGGACGGAAG
>JAHIAM010009276.1:0-16961 GCA_021605205.1 Aegilops longissima
CGGGTATTCGGTTTTGCTTGGTTTTCCAATTCAAATTTTCCTTAGAATAAGGAGGTTCCGGGTTTCGGTAGGGTCTTTGGGTGTACCAAATTAAGGTGGCGGGGATTAAATGCACTAGGGTAAATCTTCTTAGCCGAGGGTTGAGCGGATTGGGAATTGCATCATTGGGCCAAAATACCGTCGACAAAGGGAATAGTATACGGGGTTGGCGAATCCTCGACAGGTGGTTCATCCGATGACATCATCGAGGCATGTAAGGACCAACATGGGTATCCGGATCCGCTGTTGGTTATTGACTGGAAAGCGTCGGTCGTATCGCATGTCTCCCAAGGTGGGGTTCTACACCAAGGTTCGGTGGCCTTTGGGTTATTGGAAGACATGTGATTACCGAATGTTGTTGGTCCGGATGAGATCCCGGCGTCACGAGGAGTTCGGAAGGGTCGGAGGTAAAGATTTATATATGGGAAGTTGTCAAGCGGACAGGAAAAAGTTTGGGTCATATCGGTTATTGTGTAGGGGCCATGGAAGGTTTCGGAGGACCAGGGGGGCCACCCCTCCCAGGGGCCACTTGGGCTGCGTGGAGGCAGCCAGCCCCTGGTGGGCTGGGGCACCCCTCCTTGGGCCCATCGCCTGGGGTTGAGGGAACCCAAGGCGCCCCCAGGCAGGGGAAGCCCCCCTTGGCCCGCCCCCTCTAGATGCATCTAGGGGGCCCACCCCCCTCCCTTCCCCTAAAATGGAGGGGTGAGGGAGGCTGCAATACAAATTGGCGCAGCCCCTCCCTCCCCAACACCTCTCCTCCTCCGCGTGCGCTTAGGCGGGAAACCCCGGCTGTCCTCCATCCCATCATCCGCGCCGTGTGCTGGCTTTGGAGCCATCTTCCTCAACCTCTCCTTCCTCCTTGCTGGATCAAGGCCGGAGGAAGCGTTGCCCGTAAATGGGTGTGTTGAGCAGGGGGTGTTTCCGGGTTCAGCACCGGTCATGGGTGGTCCAGTCGACTCCATCATCACCATCCCCTCGGCTTACCGCGCGATCTACAAGTGGTATTGGTGTTGGGGAGCGTAGTAATTTCAAAATTTCCTCGCTCGCAAGACCATGGTGATGGCATAGCGAGAGGGAAGAGTTGTTCCACGTCCCTCGTGAACCGGCGGAGGCGTTATAACAACCGGTTGATGTATGCGCGTCTTCACGATCCGACCGATCCAAGCACGAGCGTCCGGCACCTCGGAGTTCGCCCGTTCAGCTCGATGGCGATCCCGGACTCCGATCCGGCAAAGTGTCGGGGATGAGTTTCCGGCCACGGCGTGGTGGAGATGATGCTCCACCGGCGGGGCCGCCCTAAGCTCATGACGATATGACTTCTCCGGTGGGGCCGCCTAAGCTCATGCGAATGACCGAAGTGGAATATGGTGGAGGGGCACCGCTTGCGGCTAAGGCGATCCGTAGATCAACTTTGTGTCATGGGGTGCCCCCTGCCCCGTTATAAAGGAGCAAGGGGAGGTGGCCGGCCAAGGAGGGGCGCACCAAAGGGTCCTACTCCCCGGGAGTGGGACTCCTCCTTTCCTAGTAGGAGGAGGAGAAGGAAGGGGAAGAGAAGAAGGGTGCGGCCCCTCCCTAGTCCAATTCGGACTAGGCCTTGAGGCGGGCCCCTTAGGCAGCCCCTCTCTTTCCCCAGGGCCCAATAAGGCCAATACTTCTCCCGGCGAATTCCCGTAACTCTCGGTACTCCGAAAAATACCGAATCATTGGAACCTTTCCGAACTCGAATATAGTCGTCCAAATATGATCTTTACGTCTCGACCATTTGAGACTCCTCGTCATGTCCCGATCTCATCCGGGACTCCGAACTCCTTGGTACATCAAAACTCATAAACTCATAATATAGCATCCGAAACCTTAAGCGTGCGGACCCTACGGGTTCGAGAACTATGTAGACATGACCTAGAACTATTCTTGGTCAATAACCAATAAGCGGAACCTGGATGCCCATATTGGTTCCTACATATTCTCTGAAGATCTTTATCGGTCAAACCGCATAACAACATCGTTGTTCCCTTTGTCATCGGTATGTTACTTACGAGATTCGATCGTCGGTATCCAATACCTAGTTCAATCTAGTTCAGGTAAGTCTCTTTACTCGTTCCGTAATACATCATCTCACAACTAACTCATTAGTTGCAATGCACAAGGCTTATGTGATGTGTATTACCGAAACCAGATACCTCTCAGCAATCGGGTGACAAAACCTAATATCGAAATCGCTAACCCAACATGTACCTTTGGAGACACCTGTAGTACTCCTTTATAATCACCCGATTCGTTGTGACGTTTGGTAGCACCAAAGTGTTCCTCCGGTAGCAGGAGTTGCATAATCTCATAGTTACGGGAACATGTATAAGTCATGAAGAAAGCAATAGCAACATACTAAGCGATCAAGTGCTAGGCTAACAGAATGGGTCATGTCAATCACATCATTCTCCTAATGATGTGATCCCGTTAATCAAATGACAACTCATGTCTATGGCTAGGAAACTTAACCATCTTTGATTCAACGAGCTAGTCAAGTAGAGGCACACTAGTGACACTATGTTTGTCTATGTATTCACACATGTATTATGTTTCCGGTTAATACAATTCTAGCATGAATAATAAACTTTTATCATGAAATAAGAAATAAATAATAACTTTATTATTGCCTCTAGGGCATATTTCCTTGATCTCCACTTGCACTAGAGTCAATAATCTAGTTCACATCATCATGTGATTCAACACTAATATTCACATCGTATGTGATTAACACCCATAGTTCACATCGTTATGTGACCAACACCCAAAGGGTTTACTAGAGTCAATAATCTAGTTCACATCGCTATGTGATTAACACCCAAGAGTACTAAGGGATGATCATGTTTTGCTCGTGAGAGAAGTTTAGTCAGCGATTACATCACATTCGAGCCGTATGTATTTACAAATATTCTATGTCTACAATGCTCGCAGGGGCTACTCTAGCTAATTGCTTCCACTTACAATATGTATCCAGTTGAGACTTAGAGTCATCTGGATCATGTAAAAACTTGCATCGATGTAACTCTTTCTGACGGGCTCTTTATCACCTCCATAATCGAGAAATATTTCCTTAGTCTTCACTAAGGATGTTCTTGACCAATGTCGATGATCTACTCCTAGATCACTATTGACCTCCTTGCCAAATTGAAGCAAGGTATACAATAGGTCAGTACATAGCATAGCATACTTTATAGAACCTATGGTGAGGTATAGGGAATGACTTTCATTCTCTTTTCTATTTTCTCTTGTGGTGGGTTTGAGTCTTACTCAATTTCACACCTTTTGCAACACATGCAAGAACTTTTCTTTGAGTATTCCATTTTGAACTTCTTCAAAATCTTGACAAGGTATGTACTTATTGAAAAACTTATCAAGCGTTTTGATCTATCTCAATAGATCTTGATGCTCAATTTATACGCAGCTTCTCAGGGTCCTTCTTTGAAAAACTCCTTTCAAATACTCCTTTATGCTTTGCGAATAATTATTTCCGATCAACAATATTTCATTCACATATACTTATCAAAATGCTGTAGTGCTCCCACTCACTTTCTTGTAAATACAGGCTTCTCAAAAGTCTTGTATAAAACCATATGCTTTGATCAAATCATCAAGCATATATTCCAACTCGAGATGCTTGCAGTCCATAGATGGATCATTGGAGCTTGCACATTTTGTTAGCATCTTTAGGATTGACAAAACCTTCGGTTGCATCATATGCAACTCTTCTTTAAAAATCCATTAAGGAATGCAGTTTTGACATCCATTTGCCGATTTCATAAAATGTGGCAATTGCTAACATGATTCGGATAGACTTAAGCATCGTTCGAGTGAGAAAATTTCATCGTATTCAACACCTTGAACTTGTCAAAACCTTTTGCAACAAGTCGAGCTACTATCGATGTCCATCTTCCTCTTGAAGATCCATTTATTTAACATGGCTTGCTGATCATAGAGCAAGTCAATCAAAATCCATACTTTGTTCTCATACATGGAGCCTATCTCAGATTTCATGGCCTCAAGCCATTTGCGAATCTGGGCTCATCATCGCTTCCTCATAGTTCGTAGGTTCATCATGGTCTAGTAACATGACTTCCGAACATGATTACCGTACCACTCTAGTGCGGATCTTACTCTGGAAGACCTACGAGGTTTTGGTAGCAACTTGATCTGAAGTTTCATGATCATCATCATTAACTTTCTCACTAATTGGTGTAGGAATCACTTGGAACTGATTTCAGTGATGAACTACTTTCCAATAAGGGATAAGGTACAATTACCTCATCAAGTTCTACTTTCCTCCCACTCACTTCTTTGAAGAAACTTCTTCTCTAGAAAGGATCCATCTTAGCAACGAAAAACTTGCCTTGGATCTGTGATAGAAGGTGTACCCAATAGTTACCTTTGGGTATTCTATGAAGCACTTTTCCGATTTGGGTTCGAGCTTATCGGTGAAAACTTTTCACATAAGCATCACAATTCAAACTTTAGAAGCGACACTTAGGTCTCTTTGTTAAACCATAGTTCAGACGGTGTCGTCTCAGCGGTTTAGATGGTGCCCTATTAAGCGTGAATGCAGCTGTCTCTAATGCATAACCCCAAAGCGATAGTGGTAAACTGATAAGAGACATCATAGATCGCACCATATCAAATAAAGTGCGGTTATGACGTTCGGACACACCATTACGTTATGGTGTTCCATGTGGTGTGAGCTGTGAAACTATTCCACATTGTTTTAGCTGAAGGCCAAACTCGTAACTCAAATATTTTTCCTCTGCGATCATATCGTAGAAACTTTTATTTTCTTATTACGATGATTCTTCACTTCACTCTGAAATTCTTTGAACTTTTCAAATGTTTAGACTTGTGTTTCATCAAGTAGATATACCCATATCTGCTCAAATCATCTTGTGAAGGTCGAAAATAACGATACTTGCCACGAGCATCAACACTCATTGGATCGCATACATCGGTATGTATTATTCCCAATAAGTCAGTAGCTTGTTCCATTGTTCGAGAAGCGGAGTTTTAGTCATCTTGCCCAAAGGCACGGTTACAAGCATCAAATGATTCATAATCAAGTGATTCCAAAAGTCCATCGACATGGAGTTTTCTTCATCGCTTTACACAATATGACCTAAGCGGCGTGCCACAAATAAGTTGCACTATCATTATTAACTTTGCATCTTTTGGTTTCAATATTATGAATATGTGTATCACTATGATCGAGATCCAATGAACCATTTTCATTGGGTGTGTAACCATATAAGGTTTTATTCATGTAAGCAGAACAACAATTTATTCTCTTACTTAAATGAATAACCGTATTGCAATAAACATGATCAAATCATATTTATGCTCAACACCAAATAACACTTATTTAGGTTCCACACTAATCCCGAAAGTATAGGGGATGTGCGATGATGATCATATCAATCTTGGAACTACTTCCAACACTCATCGTCACTTCCCCTTCAACTAGTCTCTGTTTATACGTAACTCCTGTTTGAGTTACTAATCTTAGCAACGAGCAGTATCAAATACTCAGGGGCTACTATAAACACTAGTAAGGCACACATCAATAACCTGTATATCAAATATAACCTTGTTCACTTTGCCATCCTTCTTATCCACCAAATATTCAGGGTAGTTCGCTTCGTGACCAGTTCCATTGCAGCAAAAGTACTCGGTCTCAGGCTTAGGTCTAGACTTGGGCTTCTTCACTCGAGCACAACGCTTGCCGTTCCTTTTGAAGTTCCCCTTCTTCCCTTTGCCATTTTCCTTGAGACTAGTGGTCTTGTCAACCATCAACACTTGATGTTTTCTTGATTTCTACCTTCGCGATTTTAGCATCGAAGAGCTCGAGAATCTTTTTGTCATCCCTTGCATACTATAGTTCATCACGAAGTTCTACTAACTTAGTGATGGTGACTAGAAATTCTGTCAATCACTATCTTATCTGGAAGATTAACTCCCACTTGATTCAAGCGATTGAAGTACTCGGACAATCGAGCACATGCTCACTAGTTGGCGATTCTCCTCCATCTTTTAGCTATAGAACTTGTTGGAGACTTCATATCTCTCAACTCGGGTATTTGCTTGAAATATTAACTTCAATTCTGGAACATCTCATATGGTCCATGCGTTCAAAGCGTCTTTGAAATCCGATTCTAAGCCGTTAAGCATGGTGCACTAAACTATCAAGTAGTCATCATATTGAGCTGTAAGCGTTCATAACGTGTATTTGCTCTGCAATAAGTCATCACCTAGCGGTGCATTAAGGACATAATTCTTCTGCGACAATGAGGATAAACCTCGAGATCACGGATCCAATCCATCATTGCTACTAACATCTTTCAATACAATTTTCTCTAGGAATACATATGAAAGCGTAGGGAAGCAACAGCGAGCTATTGATCTACAACATAATTTGCAAAATACTACGGGACTAAGTTCATGATAAATTAAAGTTCAATTAATCATATTACTTAAGAACTCCCACTTAGATAGACATCTCTCTAGTCATCTAAGTGATTCGTGATCAAATCAACTAAACCATGTCCGATCATCATGTGAGATGGAGTAGTTTCAATGGTGAACATCACTATGTTGATCATATCTACTATATGATTCACGTTCGACCTTCGGTCTCCGTGTTGAGGCCATATCTGTTATATGCTAGGCTCGTCAAGTTTAACTGAGTATTCAGGCGTGCAACTGTTTTGCACCGTTGTAGATGGCGTAGAACTTATCACACCGATCATCACGTGGTGTGCAGGTACTCGAACTTTGGCAGCGGTGCATACTCAGGAGAACACTTCTTGATAATTTTAGTGAGAGATCATCTTATAATGCTACCGTCAATCAAAGCAAGATAAGATGCATAAAGGATAAACATCACATGCAATCAATATAAGTGATATGATATGGTCATCATCATCTTGTGCTTGTGATCTCCATCTGGCTTACACGTCATGATCACCATCGTCACCGTAGCGACACCTTGATCTCCATCGTAGCATCGTTGTCGTCTAGCCAACTATTGCTTCTATGACTATCGCTACTGCTTAGTGATAAAGTAAAGCAATTACATGGCGTTTGCATTTCATACAATAAGCGACAACCATATGGCTCTGCGATTGCCGATAACTTCGGTTACAAAACATGATCATCTCATACAATAAAATATAGCATCACGTCTTGACCACATCACATCACAACATGCCTGCAAAAACAAGTTAGGCGTCCTCTACTTTGTTGTTGCAAGTTTTACGTGGCTGCTACGGGCTGAGCAAGAACCGTTCTTACCTCGCATCAAAACCACAGCGATAGTTTGTCAAGTTGGTGTTGTTTTAACCTTGCAAGGACGGGCGTATGCTTCAGTTCAACTAAAGTGAGAGAGCGAGACACCGCGGTCACCTTTAAGCAGCGAGTGCTCGGGCGGTGAAACCAGTCTCGCGTAAGCGTCTGGCGTAATGTCGGTCGGGCGCTTCATCTCACAATACCGCTGAACAAAGTATGACATCTGGTAAGCGATGACTTATATCGCCCACAACTCACTTGTGTTCTACCGTGCATATGACATCAGCGCATAAAACCAGGCTCGATACCCTTGTTGGGGGCGTAGTAATTTCAAAATTTCCTACGCACGCAAGATCATGGTGATGGCATAGCAGCGAGAGAAATGTCGTCCACGTACCCTCGTGAGCGAAAGCGGGCGTTATAACACGCGGTTGATGTGTAATGCGTCTTCACGATCCGACCGATCCAAGCACGAGCGTCGGCACCTCCGAGTTACGCACGTTCAGCTCGATGGCGATCCCGGACTCGATCCAGCAAAGTGTCGGGATGAGTTCCGTCGACCGACGGCGTGGTGGCGATGATGATGCTCCACCGGCGGGGGCCGCCTAAGCTCATGACGATATGACTTCTCGGCGCGAGGGCTTCGCCTAAGCTCCTGACGATATGACCGAAGTGGAATATGGTGGAGGCGCCGCCTGCGGCTAAGGCGATCCGTAGATCAACTTGTGTGTCATGGGGTGCCCCTGCCCGTATATAAAGGAGCAGGAGGAGGTGGCGGCCAAGGGAGGCGCACAGAAGTCCTACTCCCAGAGTAGGACTCCTCCTTTCCTAGTAGGAGTAGGAGAGAAGGAAGGGAAGAGAAGAAGAGTGCGGCCCCTCCTAGTCCAATTCGGACTAGGCCTTGAGAGCGCGGCCTGCCTAGGCAGCCCTCTCTCTTTCCCGCAGGGCCCAATAAGGCCCAATACTTCTCCGGCAATTCCCGTAACTCTCGGTACTCGAAAATACCGAATCATTGGAACCTTTCCGAACTCGAATATAGTCGTCCAATATATCGATCTTTCGTCTCGACCATTTGAGACTCCTCGTCATGTCCGATCTCATCCGGGACTCGAACTCCTTCGGTACATCAAAACTCATAAACTCATAATATAAGCATCGCCGAAACCTTAGCGTGCGGACCCTACGGGTTCGAGAACTATGTAGACATGACCTAGAACTATTCTTGGTCAATAACCAATAGCGGAACCTGGATGCCCATATTGGTTCCTACATATTCTCTGAAGATCTTTATCGGTCAAACCGCATAACAACATCGTTGTTCCCTTTGTCATCGGTATGTTACTTAAGATTGATCGTCGGTATCAATACCTAGTTCAATCTTTAGGTAATCTCTTTACTTTCGTAATACATCATCTCAAACTAACTCATTAGTTGCAATGCTTCAAGGCTTATGTGATGTGATTACCCGAAGAACCTCTGAAATTCAAAACCTAATTAAATCCCAACCCAACATGTACCTTTGGAGACACCTGGTACTCCTTTATAATCACCCGATTCGTTGTGCGTTTGGTAGCACCAAAGTGTTCCTCCGTTGCAGGTTGCATAATCTCATAATTCGGGAACATGTATAAGTCATGAAAAAGCAATAGCAACATACTAAGCGATCAAGTGCTAGGCTAGAAATGGGTCATGTCAATCAATCATTCTCCTAATGATGTGATCCCGTTAATCAAATGACAACTCATGTCTATGGCTAGGAAACTTAACCATCTTTGATTCAGAGCTAGTCAAGTAGAGGCAACTAGTGACACTATGTTTGTCTATGTATTCACACATGTATTATGTTTCGGTTAATACAATTCTAGCATGAATAATAAACTTTTATCATGAAAAAGGAAATAAATAATAACTTTATTATTGCCTCTAGGGCATATTTCCTTCATGAATGCAAACTCCTCCCTTACTCGTTGTTTAGATGAACTCATAGATGGATCTTGGTGAAACCGTGGAAAATTTTAATTTTCTAGCGTTCCCCAACATAGCATCATGAGCTAGGTCTATCGTGTTCTCTATTACAGTAGCAAATTTTGTTGTGGGCGTGGATCTTGTCAACTTACTTGCGCACTGTCTTATTTTGCTTCCGGTATTGTGGGATAAGCGGGGACCAACCTTCGTGCCATGAGACGGTTCCACCGACTAACATGCACTAATTGCATAAGGTGGCTAGCGGGTTCATCTCTCCACTTTAGTTGGGCGGATTGATGAAAAGGGTCCTTATGAAGGGTAAATAAAGTTGACAAAATCACGTTGTGGTTAATTGGTAAGAAAACGTTCTTGCTGCCCAATTGCGCGTAAAAGATGCAACAACAATTGGGCGTCTAACTTTTTTACAATTGAATGTGATGTGATATGACCAAGTTGTGATGAATGATGAATGACATTTGTGATGTATGAGATCATGTTCTTGTAATAAGAATCACGACTTGCATGTCGAATATGATAACGGCGAAATAGGGTTGTCTTTATTTTTGTATGACTGCGTGTCATTGAAGAGCATGTAACTTACTTTCTTTATTGCTAAGGCTTAGCCATAAGAAGTAAAGTTTGGGTAGCAACTTCATGAAGAAAGCGATGATGGAGATCATGATGATGGAATCATGGTGTCATGGGTGACAAGATTCATGGACCTCGAAGATGGAGATCAATGGAGTTTTATGATAATGGCCATATCATGTCACTACTATATAATTGCATGTGATGTTTATTATGTTTATGCATCTTGTTTACTTAGAGCAGCGGTATAAATAAGATGATCCCCAAACAATTTCAAAAGTGTTCTCCCTAACGTGCCCGTTGCTAAAGTTAAATAAATTCTAAGCACCACGTGATGATGGTGTGATGGATTCTTACATTCACATACAGCGGTGTAAGACAGATTTACACACACAAAATGATGGGGGAGCTGGGAAATTCAAAATTTTCCTCGTGTCACCAAGATCTATCTTGGAGAAACTAGCGAGGGAAGGAGGTGCATCTACATACCCTTGTAGATCGCTAAGCGGAAGTATTCAAGAGCGGGTTGAAGGAGTTATCTGTGATCCAAATCACGGAGATCCTAGTGCGAGCAGACGGCACCTCCGTTCAACACCTACAGCCCGGTGGCGTCTCCCGCCTTGATCCAGCAAGGAGAGGGAGAGGTTGAGAAGACTCCATCCAGCACAACACAGGCGTGGTGGTGGTGGAGGCGTGGCAATCCCGGCCGCCACCAAGGGAGAGGAGGAGGAGGAGGGGGGCCACCAGGGAGAATTCTCATGTGTTTGGGCAGCCCCAAACCTCAAGTATAAAGGGAAGGGGCTGCGCCCCCTGGGTTTCCCCCAAGGGTGCGGCCAGCCTAGATGGGACTTGGGGGCCAGGGAGAGTGCCTCCCAAGTCAAGTGGAGCCCTCCCTGGGGTTCCCCTCCCATGCCATGGGCCTTGGGGGCTGGTGCCCTGGCCCATTAAGGCTAGGGCGCCCCTGCCCATGCTACTGTTTGGACGTGGTGGAACAATTTCGGACCTCCGGACCCCTCGAATCCTCCGGAACCAGAAGCTTCCGGTACAATACAAAAAACCCGAACTTTTGGAACCGAACAACAACTTTCCATATATAAATCTTTACCTCCGGACCATTCCGGAACTCCTCGTGACGTCCGGGATCTCATCGGGACTCGAACAACATTGGTAACCACATACAAACTTCCTTTATAACCCTAAGCGTCCCGAACCTTAAGTGTGTAGACCCTACGGGTTGGGAGACATTAGACATGACCGGGCGTTCTCCGGTCAATAACCAACAGCGGGATCTGGATACCCGTTGGCTCCCCATGTTCCCGATGATCTCATCGGATGAACCACGATGTCAAGGACTCAATCAATCCGATATACAATTCCCTTTGTCTAGGTTTGCACTTGGAGATTCGATCGTGGTATCCGATACCTTGTTCAATCTTTTCGGCAAGTCTCTTTACCGTTCGTAACAATCATCCGTGAAATCCTTGATCACATTGTTGATATATGATGTCCCCGAGTGGGCGGAGATACCTCTCTCAGGGGCGACAAATCCATCTCGATTCGTGCCAACCCCAGACACTTTGGAGATACCGTAATACCTTTATAGCCACCCGTTCGTTGTGGCGTTTGGTACAAAAGCATTCCTCGGTATCCGGAGTTGCACAATCTCATGGTTAAAATGATACTTGACATTAGAAAAGCTTTAGCATCGAACCTCTTTGTGCTAGGCTTAGGATTGGGTCTTGTCCATCACATCATTCTCTAATGATGTGATCCGTTATCAATGGCATCCAATGTCCATGGTGAAACCGTAACCATCTATCGATCAACGAGCTAGTCAACTAGAGGCTTACTAGGGACTTGGTGTTGTCTATGTACCCACACATGTTCGAGTTTCCTATCAATACAATTATAGCATGGATAATAAATGATTATCATGAACAAGGAAATATAATAATAACTAATTTATTATTGCCTCTAGGGCATATTTCCAACAGTCTCCCTTGCACTAAGTCAATAATCTAGTTCACATCGTCATGTGATTAACGATAGGTCCATCGCCATGTGACCAACCCCAAAGTTTACTAGTGTCGTAAACTAGTTCACATCATCATGTGATTAGACTCAATGAGTTGAGGTTTGATCATGTTTTGCTTGTGAGAGGGTTTTATCAGGGTTTTAGTCAATTCGAACCTTTAGATCCGGTGTGCTTCAAATTTCTGGTCATATTATAAATCCTTCCCGCTCACTTGGGCTATTCCAAATGTTGCTCCACTATCGTATCCGTATCTCTACTGAGCTATCCGGATGGTGTTAAACTTCATCGGCGTAACCCTTCCGGAACTCTTTATCACCTCCATAATCGAAACATGTCCTATTTACTCAAGGACAATTTTGACCTGTCAATGATCCATTCTGGATCATTCTTGTAATAGTGACTCATGGCAAGGCCACTTGTCGGTACCGGCATAGCATAATGTAGAGCCTATATAGAAGCATGGGCGACCTTGTCCTTTTCTCTTTTCTCCGTGGTCGAGCTTTTAACTCTTAACTTCATACCTTACAACCGGGCAAGAACTCCTTCTTTTGATCCATCTTAAACACCTTCAAGATCATGTCAAATTGCTCATTTAAATTATTAAGCATTTTGATCTATCCTCATAGATCTTGATGCTCAATGTTCAAGTACTTGATCCGGTTTTCTATTGAAAACACCTTCCAAATAACCCTATATGCTTTCGGAAAATTTCATCATTTGATCAACAATATGTCAACAACATATACTCCCGGAAATTCTATAGTCTCCACTCACTTCTTTGGAAATAGAAGTTTCTCACAAACTTTGTATAAACCCAAAATCTCGATCATCTCATCAAAGTGCACATTCCAACTCCGAGATCTTACGTCCTTAGAAGGATTTTGGAGCCCAAACCTTTTAGCATCCTTAGGATCGACAAAACCTTTGATTTATCACAACCTTTCCTTCAACGGTAAAAACTTGTTTGACATCCATTTGGATTTCATAAATGCAGCTAATGCTAACATGATTCCGGGACTTAAGCATCGTTACGGATGAGAAAATCTCCGTAGTCAACTCCTTGAACTTGTGAAAACTCTTCAACAAGTCGAGCTTCATAGGCGGTGATTTACCGTCCCGTCCTCTTCTTCTTAAAGATCCATTCATCTCAATGTCTTGCCGATCATCGGGCAAGTCCACCAAATCCATGCTTTGTTGATACATGGATCCTATCTCGGTTCATGGCTTGACCATTTGTCGAATTTGGGCCCACTTCTTCTCCATAGCTGTGGGTTCATTGTTGTCTAGCAACATGACCTTCAAGATAGGATTGTGTACCACTCGGGATGCATCCTTGTCACCCTCGAGGCAGTAGTGACTTGATCCGAGTTTCATGATCACTATCATAGCTTCTACTTCAATTGGTGTAGGTGCCGGAACAACTTCCTGGCCCTCCACACTAGTTAGTGCGGTTTAACCTCATCAAGTCTTCACCATCCTCCCCTCAACTTTTGAGACAAACTTTTCCTCGAGAAAGGACCCGATTCAAAAACAATCCCTATTGCTTCGGATCTGAATTAGGAGGTATACCCAACTGTTTTGGGTGTCCTATGAAGATGTATTTTATCCGCTTTGGGTTCGAGCTTATCAACCGAAACTTTTCCACATAATCGTCATAGCCCCAAACTTTTAAGGCGACAACAGGTTTCTCCAAGCGGTGTCGTCTCAGCGAATTCGTGGTGCCCCATTAAAGTGAGTGCGGTTGTCTCTAATGCCTAACCCATGAGCGATAGTGGAATTCGATAAGAGACATCATAGTGCGCACCATATCCAACAAGGTGCAACTATGATGTTGGACACACCATCACACTATGGTGTTCGGCGGTATTAATTGTGAAACAATTTGCACAATGTCTTAATTGTGTGCCAAAACTTCATAACTCAGATATTCATCTCTATGATCATATCATAGACATTCTATCCTCTTGTCACGAAGATCTTAAACTTCACTCTGAAATTACTTGAACCATTCAATAATTCAAACTTGTGTTCATCAAGTAAATATACTCAACATCTACTCGAATCATCGTGAAGTAAGAACATAGATATTCTTTGCATGCCTCGGCATTCATTGGACTGCACACATCAAAATGTATTACTTCCAACAAGTTGCTTTCTTTCCATTTCCTGAAAAGCAGGCTTTCGGTCATCTTGCCCATGTGGTATGATTTGCATGTCTCAAGTGATCCAAAATCAAGTGATTCTAGGCGATCCATCTGCATGGAGTTTCTTCATGCGTATGCACCAATAGACATGGTTGCATGTCTCAAACTTTTCAAAGCAGTGAGTCAAGATCCATCAACATGGAGCTTCTTCATGCGTTTACACCAATATGACTTATATGGCAGTGCCACAAGTAAGTGGTACTATCATTACTATCTTATACTTTTGGCATGAAAATGTGTATTACTCGATCGAGATTCAATAAACCATTTATTTGGTGCAAGACCATTGAAGGTATTATTCAAATAAGCAGGTAACCATTATTCTCCTTAGATGAATAACCGTATTGCGATAGACATAACCAATCATGTCTATGCTCAGCATAAACACCAAATAACAATTTTAAGCAACTCCAATCTCGATGGTAGAGGGGGCGATGCTTGATCACATCAACCTTGGAAATACTTCCAACACATATAAATGCTCACCTTTAGCTAGTCTCCGTTTATTCCGTAGCTTTTATTTGAGTTACTAACACTTAGCAACGAACGGTATCTAATACCCTTGGTACTAAGTACTAGTAAAGTACACATTAACATAATGTATATCAAATATACTTCTATCGACCTTGCGACCTTCTCATCTACCAAGTATCTAGGGTGGTTCGCTCGTGGCTGTTCCCCTTATTGGAAGCACTTAGTCTCGGGTTTGGGTTCAACCTTGGGTTTCTTCTTTGGGTAGCAACTGATTTGCCGTTTCATGAAGTGTCCCTTCTTGCCCTTGCCCTTCTTGAAACTAGTGGTTTCACCAACCATCAACAATTGATGCTCCTTCTTGATTTCTACATTGCGGTGTCGAACATTGCGAATGGCTCAGAATCATCATATCTATCCCTGATATGTTATAGTTCATCCACGAAGCTTCTAGCAGCTTGGTGGTAATGACTTTGGAAACATCACTATCTCATCGGAAGATCAACTCCCTCGATTCAAGTGATTGTTGTACTCGGACAATCGAGCACAAGCTCAATGATTGAGCTTTTCTCCCTTAGTTTGCGAGCTAAGAAAATGTCGGAGGTCTTATACCTCTTGGCGTGGAGCACCAAGAAATCCCAATTCAGCCTCGAAACATCTCATATGTTCGCGACATTTGAGCGTCTTTGTGCCTCAACTCTAAACCGTTTAGCGAACTATCACGTAGTTATCAAAGCGTGTATGTCGATGTTCAACATCCACAAGCGCGTTTAGGGTTCAGCACCTTGGGTGCATTAAGGACATAAGCTTTCTCTTCCGCATAATGCTACTTTAACTTTCAACTATATTTTCTCTAGGAATATATCTAAGCAGTGGAACTAAAGGCGAGCTTCGACATAATTTGCAAAAGGTCTTTTGACTATGTTCAAGATAATTAAGCTCATCTTATGAACTCCCACTCAGATAGACATCCCTCTGGTCATCTAAGTGATTACATGATCCGAGTCAACTAGGCGTGTCCGATCATCACGTGAGGCGAACTAGTCATCATTGGTGAACATCTTCATGTTGATCGTATCTACTATCGACTCATGCTCGACCTTTCGGTCTCTGCGTTCGAGGCCATATGCGCACATCTAGGCTCGTCAAGTTAACCCCAAGTGTTTTTTGTGTAAATCTGTCTTACACCGTTGTATGTGAGCGTAGAATCCATCACACCCGATCATCACGTGGTGCTTAGAAGCGACAACTTAGCAGCGGTGCCGATCGGGGAGAACACTTCTTGAAATTTGTGTAAGGATCATCTTATTTACTACCGTCGTTCTAAGTAAACAAGATGCATAAACATAATAAACATCACATGCAATTATATAGTAGTGACATGATATGGCCAATATCATATAGCTCCATTGATCTCCATCTTGAGGCTCCATGATCATCATCGTCACGGCATGACACCATGATCTCCATCATCATGATCTCCATCATCGTGTCTTCATGAAGTTGTCTCGCCAACTATTACTTCTACTACTATGGCTACGGTTAGCAATAAAGTAAAGTAATTACATGGCGTTGTTTAATGACACGCAGGTCATACAATAAATAAAGACAACTCCTATGGCTCCTGCGGTTGTCATACTCATCGACATGCAAGTCGTGAGTCCTATTACAAGAACATGATCAATCTCATACATCACATATCATTCATCACATTCTTCTTGGCCATATCATCACATAGCATACCCTGCAAAAACAAGTTAGGCGTCCTCTAATTGTTGTTTGCATGTTTCTGATAGCTGCTATGGGTTTCTAGCAAACGTTTCTTACCTACATAAAAACCACAGCGTGATATGCCAATTGCTATTTACCCTTCATAAGGACCCTTTTCATCGAATCCGTTCCGACTAAAGTGGGAGGCGGCACCCGCTAGCCACCTTATGCACCAAGTGCATGTCGGTCAGTGGAACTATCTCACGTGAAATGCGTGTAAGGTCGGTCGGGCGCTTCATCCCACAATACCGTCGAAACAAGATTGGACTAAGTGCAGTAAGCATATTGAACATCATCACGCCCACAACTACTTTGTGTTCTACTTGTGCAAAGAATCTCATAATAGACCTAGCTCATGATGCCCTTTGTTGGGGAGCATGCAGAAATTCAAAATTTTCCTCGTGTCACCAAGATCTATCTATGGAGAAACTAGCGAGGGAAGGAGAGTGCATCTACATACCCTTGTAGATCGCTAAGCGGAAGCATTCAAGAGAGCAGGGGTTGAAGGAGTCGTACTTCGTGATCCAAATCACGGAGATCCTAGTGCCGAGCAGACGGCACCCGTC
>JAHIAM010009279.1:0-10666 GCA_021605205.1 Aegilops longissima
AGCTCTCAAGAAATGATTATTCAAAAAATTATGCTCGGCTTTACGATAACAATCGCACCATCGCGATACTTCTTGTCTTGGCTCTTTTCGATGAAGACTATTGAATTCAAATGGGATTTATTGGAAAGAATTAAACGCATAACTCGAGGATTGGGATCTCGGCGAAGGTAAGGAGTCGGTATGACACCTAAGTTTGATTGTGTTAAATCTTTTATGGATCTTGATGTTTTCCGTAAATTTAGCACTAAATATGGACTTGACTCGAGATAGTAGCTTCTTTCGTGAATCTTTTGTTGCTCACGTTGATCTCCCTAAGGAGAAGTGGTTTAAATATCATCCTCCCATAGAAGTAAAAGTAGCTGCACCTATTAAAGTTGAAGAAAAGACTATCACTTATAATGATCCTATTGTTCCTCCTGTATGTTGAAAAACCACCTTTCCTGTTAGAATAAAGGATCATGCTAAAGCTTCAATTGTGGTTCGTAAAAGCAATATTAGAACTTATACACCTCTGAGCAAGTTAAGGTTGAACCTAATATTGCTATTGTTAAAGATCTCTTGGTGATAATATTGATGGGCATGTTATTTATTTCGTGATGAGACTGCTAGAATTGCTAAACCTTGTGCTAAAGATAAACATAGACGTGGTAGGCATATCATTATTTACTTAAAATAGGAGATCATTGTTATCATGGCTTATGTGATATGGGTGCTAGTGCTAGTGCAATACCTATTGACTTATACAAAGAAATTATGCATGATATTGCACCTGCTGAGTTAGAAGATATTGATGTCACGATTAAACTTGCCAATAGAGATACTATTTCACCAGGGAATTGTTAGAGATGTTGAAGTTTGTGTGGAAAAACTAAATATCTTCTGACTTCCTTGTTCTTGGTTCCCCACGAGATAGCTTTTGTCCCATTATATTTGGTAGACCCTTCTTAAACACTTTTAATGCTAGGATAGACTGCGAAAAGGATGTTGTCACTATTGGTTTGGGTGATATGTCTCATGATTTTAATTTCTCTAAATTTAGTAGACAACAAGTGAAGAGGAATTGCCTAGTAAAGATGAAATTATTTGTCTTGCTTCTATTGCCGTGCCTCCTAGTGATCCTTTAGAACAATATTTGCTAGACCATGAAAATGATATGTTTATGAATGAAAGAAGGAAATAGATGAAGTATTCTTTAAGCAGGAACCCATCTGAAACACAATTTGCCTAATGAAATCCTAGGGATCCTCCTCCACCCAAGGATGATCCGTGTTCAAGCTCAAACCATTACGATACTCTTAAATATGCTTATCTTGATGAAAAAGATATATCCTGTTATTATTAGTGCTAACCTTTCAGAGCATGAAGAAGAGATTATTGAAAACTCGAAGAAGCACCACGCTGCTATTGGATATACTCTTGATGATCTTAAGGGCATTATCCCTCTATGTCAACACAAAGTAAATTTGGAGAAAGATGCCAAACCAGTTCGTGATCACCGACGGCTGAATCCTAAGATGAAAGAAGTGGTAAGAAAGGAAATATTAAAGCTCCTTGAAGTAGGTATAATCTATCCCGTTGTTGATAGTCCTTTGGGTAAGTCCTCCATTGTGTCCCTAAGAAGGGAGGTATTCTGTCGTTCCTAATGATAAAGATGAATTGATTCATAAAAATTATTACAGGTTATAGGATGGTAATTGATTTATAAATTAAATAAAGCTACTAAAAAGATCATTACCTTACCTTTTATTCATCAAATGCTAGAAAGATTATCCAAACATACACATTTTGCTTTCTAGATGGTTATTCGGTTTCTCTCAAATACTTGTGTCGAGATGATCAATCAAAGCCACTTTTACTTGCCCTTTCGGTACTTTTGCTTATAGGCGTATGCCTTTTGGTTTATGTAATGCACTGCTACCTTTCAAAGATGCATGATGGCTATATTCTCGACTTTTGTGAAAAGATTTGTGAGGTTTTCATGGGCGATTTCTCGTCTATGGATCCTCTTTCATGATTGTAAGCAACCTTGATCGAGTTTGAGAGATGTGAAGAAACTAATCTTGTCTTGGCGGGAAAAGTGCCACTTTATGGTTAATGAAGGTATTGTCTTGGGGCATAAAATTTCTGAAAAGAGGTATTGAAGTTGATAAAGCCAAGGTTGATGCTATTGAAGATGACATGTCCCAAGGACATCAAAGGTATAAGAAGTTTCCTTGGTCATGCGGTTTTTATAGGAGGTTCATTAAAGACTTCTCAAAATTTCTCGGCCTCGACTAATTTATTACAAAAAGATGTACCATTTGTCTTTGATGATGATTGTGTAGAAGCATTTGAAATACTTAAAAGCATTGATCTCTCACCTATTGTTCACCACCTGATTGGAATTTACCCTTTGAAACTATTTGTGATGCTAGTGATTATCTTTGTAGGTGATGCTCTAGGGAAAAGAGTTGATAAGAAATTAAATGTTATTCAATATGCTAGTAAAACTCTAGACAATGCTCGGAGAAATTATGCTACTCTGAAAAAGAATTCTTAGCAGTTGTATTTGCCTTGATAAGTTTAGACCTTATATTGTTGATTCTCTTGAAGTAACTATTCACATGGATCATCTGCTATTAAATATTTTACGGAAAATAAAGATGCTAAACCTAGACTTATTAGATGGGTTCTCCTGCTACATGAATTTGATTTACATATTATTGATAGAAAGGAGTTGAGAACCCGTTCGAACAACTTGTCTAGGTTAGAAAATGTTCTTGATGACCCACTACCTATTGATGATAGCTTTCCGATGAACAATTAAATGTCATAAACACTTCTCGAACTACTCCATGGTATCTGATTATCTAATTACATTGTTGCTAAATTTATACCACCTAGTTTCACATACCAAAGAAAAAGTTTTCTATGATTTGAGACATTACTTTTGGGATGACCCACATCTTTATAAAGAAGGAGTAGATGGTGTTATTAGGCGTTGTGTCCGAGCATGAATAGGACAGATCCTCATAGAAGTGTCACTCCGAGGCTACGGAGGACACCACTGGAGATAGAACGCACATAAGGTATTGCAATCCGGTTTTATTTCACTCTTCAAGGATGCCCGTAAGTTTGTTTTATCTTGTGATGAATGTCAATTGGTAATATTAGTAGACGTCAAGAAATGCCTATGAATTATTCACTTGTTATTGAACCATTTGATGTTTGGGGCTTTGATTATATTGGACCTTTAGGCCTCTAATGGATACACATATTTTTAGTTGTTGTTGATTACGTTAGTAAGTGGGTAGTAGCTATTCCAACTAGTAGTGCTGATCATAACACTTCTATTAAGATTCTTAAAGAAGTTATTTTTCAGGGTTTGGAGTCCCTAGATATTTAATGATGATGGTGGTTCACACTTTATTCATGGTGCTTTCGTAAAATGCTTGCTAAGTATGATGTTAATCATAGAATTGCATCCCCATATCACCCACAATCTAGTGGTCAAGTAGAATTGAGTAATAGAGAACTCAAATTAATTTTGCAAAAGCATTTAATAGATCTAGAAAGAATTGGTCCAAGAAACTTGATGGTGCATTATGGGCCTATAGAACTGCATAACAAAATCCTATGGGTATGTCTCCGTATAAAATGGTTTATGGAAAAGCATGTCACTTACCTCTAGAACCAGAACATAATGCATATTGGGCCATTAAAGAGCTCAACTATGATTTCAAACTTTGGTGAGAAGAGGTTATTTGACATTAGCTCACTTGATGAATGGAGAACAAGCCTATGAGAATGCCAAATTGTTTAAAGAAAAGTTAAAATGGCATGACAAAAGGATACAAAAGAGCTAGTTTAATTTAGGTGATTATGTATTGCTATACAACTCTTGTTTAAGATTTTTTGGAAACTTCTCTCTAAATGGGAAGGTCCTTACGTTATCGAGGAGGTCTACGTTTGGTGCCATAAAATCAACAACTTCAAAGCACAAATCCGAAGGTGGTGAGCAGTCAAAGAATCAAACATTATATCTCGGGTAATCCTATAAATGTTGAAACCAATGTTATTGAAACCGTAACAGGAGGAATACATAAAGACACTTTAGGACGTTTGGACTCTAAAAGGAATAGGTATGTGTCGGTAAGTAAACCGACTCCAAAACAGTTCTAATGGCATTTTCTCCGCTTTGGAATATTTAGAAAAATAGAAAAATAAGAAGCGAGGGAAGGACAGGGTGGGCGCCACCCCAGGCGCCCCCATCCTCGTGGGCACCTCGTGTGCTCTCCGGACTCTGTTTTCTTACGTCGTATTTTGGTCGGTAAAATTCATTATATAATCTCCAAAGGTTTTGACTCTGTATCACAAATATCCTCTGTTTTCGTTTTGAGCTGTCCTGCTGTAGATTAGAGCAACATGTCGTCCCGAGTTGGAAGGAGAAAGCTATGGGCTGATTACCTTGCAGATCCTAAGGTCTATGGGGATGTGGAGCATTGTGGTTGGACTACGGAAGAAGAAGGGACTATGAACCCAAGAGAAAGGAGGAGGCGAGCTCGAGATGAAGATGAAGTCCCATTACCTCAACCGGGACATGCATGTGGAGTTCAAAAGTCAAGCCTCCCTAATAGAGCAAAGAAACTTAAGATCGAGTTTATCCCTTTTAGCCTCTTGCGGGAAAACAAGCAGGAACTATGCAAAAGATATTAAGCCGGGCGGAGATTGATGACTGAGGATCAAAATTCTGTCCTCAAGCGCAAATTAAGGAAGAAGCCCTCGCCATCAACTAAACCATCATCTTCTTCACCAACACCTCCAAAGAAGGAAACATAATCACATGGGTATGGGCACTTCCCTTGGCAACTGCCAAGCTTGGGGAGATGCCGGTATCATATCAACACCACATCTCCTATCTTTACCGTTTTTCTTAGTTCGATCCTTTTAGTATTATCTTGATCTAGTAGAATAAAAGTTTTGGTATGATCTAGTTTTGAGTTTTGCTTTATGATCCCTCTATGTAATCAGTCCGTGAGCTATATATAATAAAGATTAGTGTTGAGTCAAGGGCTTGCTTATCTTGCTATGATCTTGAGGAATTAAAGAAAGAAAAAAATAAAAAAAACAAAGAGATCATATTGATCTTATGGAGGTAATGACTTCACATAGAAAGAGTATGATGATTAAAAGTTGTTGAGTTGACAAACATAGCTTTGGTCATCGTTGCAATTAATAGGAGTAATAAAGAAAGAGGTTTCACATATAAATATACTATCTTGGACATCTTTTATGATTGGGAGCACTCATTAAAATATGACATGCTAAAGAGTTGATGTTGGACAAGGAAGACAACGTAATGGGTTATGTTTTCTTATATCTGAGATAAAGTATATTGTCATGGATCATCCAACATGTTGAGCTTGCCTTTCCCCCTCATGCTAGCCAAATTCTTTACCAAGTAGAGATACTACTTGTGCTTCCAAATCCTATAACCCAGTTTTGCCATGAGAGTCCACCATATCTACTTATGGATTGAGTAAGATCCTTCAAGTAAGTTGTCATCGGTGCAAGCAATAAAAGTTGCTCTCTAAATATGTATGATTGATTGATGTGGAGGAAATAAGCTTTATCGATCTTGTGATGTGGAAGAAATAAGCGACGGATTGCATAATAAAGGTCTATATCACCGTGGCAATATAAAGTGATGTTCTTTCGCATTAAGATTTTGTGCATCCAACCAAAGCCATGGCAACCTCTGCTTCCCTTTGCGAAGGGACTATCTTTTATCATTACCTTCTACCTTATGCAAGAGTCATGGTGATCTTCACCTTTCCTTTTTACATTTTATCCTTTGGCAAGCAGGGATGTTGGAAAGATCCTGATATATATAATTGGATGTGGGTTAGCATGAACTATTATTTGACATTACCCTTGAGGTAAAAGGTTGGGGGCGAAACTATAAGCCCCTATCTTTTCGTGTCCGATTAAAACTTCATACGCTACCTCTTGAGCCTCGTTGGTTTTCCCTTGAATAGGAAAGGGTGATGCAGCAAAATAGCGTAAGTATTTCCTCAGTTTTTGAGAACCAAGGTATCAATCCGGTAGGAGGCTACGGAGTCCACCTACCAAAACAAATAAATCCTCGCAACCAAGCGATAAGGGTTGTCAATCCCTTCACGGTCACTTACAGTGAGATCGATGGATATGATAGGATAATATTTTTGGTATTTTTGTGATAAAGATGCAAAGTAAAATAAAAGCAAAGTAAAAAAGCAAAGGAAATAATTATGTGTTGGAAGATTAATATGATGAAGATAGACCCGGGGCCATAGGTTTCACTAGTGGCTTCTCTCAAAAGCATAAGTATTTTACGGTGGGTGAACAAATTCTGTTGAGCAATTGGGAATTGAGCATAGTTATGAGAATATCTAGGTATGATCATGTATATAGGCATCACGTGCGAGACAAGTGGGACTCACCTTGCATCTACTACTATTACTCCACTCATCGACCGCTATCCGGCATGCATCTAGAGTATTAAGTTCAAAAAAGCAGTAACGCTTAAGCGAGATGACATGATGTAGAGGGATAAATTCATGCAATATGATAAAACCCCATCTTGTTATCCTCGATGGCAACAATACAATCGTGCCTTCCTACTATTTGGGAAAGGACACGAAGATTGAACCCAAAGCTAAGCACTTTTCCCATTGCAAGAAAGATCAATCTAGTAGGCGAAATTAGAAGATTCAAATATTGTTCATAGATAAACTTGATCATAAACCCACAATTCATCGGTCTCAACAAACACACCAAAAATAATATTACATCGAATAGATCTCCACGAGAGGGAGAACATTGTTTGAGATCCAAAAGAGAAAAGCCATCTAGCTAATAACTATGGACCCGAAGGTTTGAGGTAAACTACTCACACTTCATCGGAAGGTCTATGGTGTTGATGTAGAAGCCCTCCGTGATCGATGCCCCCTCCGGTGGAGCCTCGGAACAAGCCCAAGATGGGATCTCGTGGAGTCGAAGGTTGCGGGTGGAATTAGGTTTTTGCTCGTGTCGATCGTTTGAAGTGCGTAGGTATATATAGGAGGAAGGAATGCGTCGGTGGAGCAACGGGGCCCACGAGGTGGAGGCCCCTACCTCGTGGCCTCCTCCTTTGTTTCTTGGCGTAGGGCCAAGTCTCCGGATCTTGTTCGTTCCAAAATCACGTTCCAAGGTTTCATTCCGTTTGGACTCCGTTTGATATTCCTTTTCTGCGAAACTCGAAATAGGCAAAAACATCAATTTTGGGTTGGGCCTCGGTTAATAGGTTAGTCCCAAAAATAATATAAAAGTGAATAATAAAGCCCAATAATGTCCAAAACAGTAGATAATATAGCATGGAGCAATCAAAAATTATAGATCGTTGGAGACATATCAAGCATCCCCAAGCTTAATTCCTGCTTTCGTCCTCGGTAGGTAAATGATAAAACAGAATTTTTGATGCGGTGCTACTTGGCATAATTTCAATGTAATTATTCTTAATTGTGGTATGAATATTCAGATCAAGAAGATTCAAGGCAAAAGTTTAATATTGACATAAAAATAATAATACTTCAAGCATACTAACAAAGCAATTATGTCTTTTCAAAATAAAATGGCCAAAGAAATTATTCTAAAAATCATATATCTATGCTCTATCTTCACCACAAAAGTATTTAAATCATCACAACCCGATGACAAGCCAAGCAATTGTTTTACTTTTGCGTTCTCAAACTTTTCAATCCTCACGCATACATGGCGTGAGCCATGGATATATATATGTGGAATAGAATGGTGGTTGTGGAGAAAACAAAAAGGGAAGATAGTCTCACATCAACTAGGCGTATAACGGCTATGGAATGCCATCAATATATATCAATGTGTGAGTGGGATTGCCATCACGGATGCACTAGAGCTATAAGTATGAAAGCTCCAAGAAAAGTGGGTGTGCATCCAACTTGCTTGCTCAGAACCTAGGGCATTTGAGGAAGCCCATCATTGGAATATACAAGCCAAGTTCTATAATGAAAAATTCCTACTAGTATATGAAAGTGAAAAAATGAGAGACTCTTCATGAAGATCATGGTGCTACTTTGAAGCACAAGTGTGGTAAAAGGATAGTAACATTGTCCCTTCTCTCTTTTTCTCTCATTTTTTATTATTTATTTGGGCCTTTCTCTCTCTTTTTTGGCCTCTTTTTTTTCGTCAGGAGTCTCATCCCGACTTGTGGGGAATCATAGTCTCCATCATCCTTTTCCTCACTTGGGACAATGCTCTAAAATGAAGATGATGAGGACATCAATACCATTGTTACACCCACCCTCTTGCTACATATCTTGGACCAATTACTAGAGCTCGCATCGCCAATTAAATTATCGGTACTTTGTTTCTTGGTAATGATTCTAATGTTCATGAGAATATGATCTGCCTAAATTGGATACATTTGTTTTGCTTACAAATGAAGGCCCTAGCTTGGAGAAGGATGGACATTGGGCAAGAACCAGCATGGAGATAATGCCATGCGCAAGGGAACAAACGGAGTTACAAGTGATGATTTCAGGACTTTGAAGCCACCATAATGGGTGCGTGAAGCCTTGGACGAAATATACAAGATGCTACTTCATAAATGTCGTCCAGGGCTATTCTAGGTCTCGTCACCTTATTAGTGGGACAGGCCCTTGTAATTTGAAATACACAAGTATAGGCTATTTTTAGAGTCCGTATGTGTAGGAAACAAGAGATAGGGTTGATTTGGACCCTCCACCAAGGGCCGAAATTCCCCCCCTCTTCCTCCATATATACAGCCCTTAGGGCACCGTTTGAACCTTGGGTTTTGTTTAGATTAAAAGTTCGCCATAGCGCAACTCGTGCCGTTTGTGTTCAACGACCGGACAAAGCGTCCACAGAACCCCACCTTGATCAATAAAGCTTTCATCTTATATTCCAAATATCCAGATTGCAATCTCAGTTTCTTGCTTGTTCTTCGTTTGCTCGCAACAGAACCCTCGTGGTCGGTTGATGTGCTCGGCGTGGTCAATAACCTCTCGGAGTTGGTTTAGCGATTGCTAAGGCGGACGTCCTCGCCGTTCGTAGTCGGATCGTCAAAGTCGACTTCCTCCAAAGCGAAAACCAACATCTCATCGAAAGGCGGGACACCTTTGTCTCTATCATCATCACACTTTTATTTTCTTACAACTCAACAATTACAACTCGATACTTAGAACAAAATATGACTCTATATGAATGCCTCATTGTTTCAGGGATATGCAATGAATCAAGAGTGACATGTATGAAAGAATTATGAGCGGTGGCTTTGCCACAAATACGATGTCAACTACATGATCATGCAAAGCAATATGATAATGATGGGCGTTTCATAATAAGCGGAGCGGTGGAAAGTTGCATGGCAATATATCTCGGAATGGCTATGGAAATGCCATGATAGGTAGGTATGGTGGCTGTTTTGAGAAAGGTATATGGTGGGTGTATGATCGTGAAAAGTCTTGCGTATTAGAGAGGCTAGCAATGGTGAAAGAAAGAAGGGTGCGTATAATCCATGGACTCAACATTAGTCATAAAGAACTCATATACTTATTGCAAAAATCTACAAGTTATCAAAGCAAAGTATTCGCATGCTCCTAGGGATAGATTGGTAGGAAAAGACCATCGCTCGTCCCGACCGCCACTCATAAGGAAGACAATCAATAAATAAATTATGCTCCGACTTCATCACATAACGGTTCACCATACGTGCATGCTACGGGAATCACAAACTTTAACACAAGTATTTATCAAATTCACAACTACTCAACTAGCATGACTCTAATATCACCATCTTTATATCTCAAAACAATTATCAAGCATCAAACTTTTCTTAGTATTCAACACACTCATAAAAAAGTTTTTACTAATCTTGAATACCAAGCATATTAGGATTATTTAAGCAAATTACCATGCTATTTAAGACTCTCAAAATAATCTAAGTGAAGCATGAGAGATCAATAGTTTCTATAAAACAAATCCACCATCGTGCTCTAAAAGATATAAGTGAAGTACTAGAGCAAAACTATATAACTCAAAAGATATAAGAAGCACATAGAGTATTCTAACAAATTCCAAATCATGTATGGGTCTCTCAAAAGGTGTGTACAACAAGGATTATTGTGGCAAACTAAAAAGCAAAGACTCAAATCATACAAGGCGCTCTAAGCAATACACATATCATGTGGTGAATAAAATATAGCTCAAGTAAAGTTACCGATGGAAGTAGGCGAAAGGGGATGCCTTCCGGGCATCCCCAAGCTTTCTTTATGGTGTCCTTAGATTATATTGGGGTGCCATGTGCATCTCAAGATTAGGCTCTTGCCACTCCTTGTTCCATAATCCATCAAATCTTTCACCCAAAACTTGAAAACTTCACAACACAAAACTCAACAGAAAATCTCGTGAGCTCCGTTAGCGAAAGAAAACAAAATACCACTTCAAGGTACTGTAATGAACTCATTATTTATTTATATTGGTTTTAAACCTACTGTATTACAACTTCTATATGGTTTATAAACTATTTTACTAGCCATAAATTCATCAAAATAACAAACAACAACACGAAAAAAGAATCTTCAAAAAAAGAACAGTCTGTAGTAATCTGTAA
>JAHIAM010009281.1:0-10254 GCA_021605205.1 Aegilops longissima
AATTAGGGGATTTTGATTTTGCTGGTTTCCTGTTTGAACCTACCAATTTGTTTTTGCTTGGCTTTAAAGTGTGCGAACAATGTTTAAAGTACTTATGATTCGGTTTTTGAGAGGTTTATTTCACAAAAACACCTGTATTGATAAATACAATTTGTCTTACCATTTTGAAAAAACTAGTGAGGGCGTTGTTTTTGGGAACAATTACGATGGCCAATGATTCCACAAAAGTGTAGCGCCAAACGTTCAAACTAGTATGCGGGAATGTTGACAGGTTTATTTAACAAACAAACTCTATTAAACCGTGGGGCAACTATTTCATGCCTATCTAATTTGGGCTGGACACAAGATGGACCTTGGAACAATTAGGGGTCCTGGACAATTCCTTGAATTCATAAGACAATTTGGGTTCCATAAACTTTTTGTGGGGCATCCATGTCATCTTTGGGCGACAAAAAATATGCCTACAAATGAAGGGTAGCTTTAACTGTTGAATTCAAAGGACAACCTGGGCCCTGCTCTATATCTCCCCGTGTAAAGCCCGACAGAATAACGCATTGAAAGCAATTGCAAAGTGAGGTAATCTTCACACAACCCATGTAATACATAAGGAAAGAGATACATAGTTGGCACAATCCCACTTCACACAATACATGAGTAAAAATTACATCATCGATACAATCAAGGTCCGACTCGGAACCAAAATAAAAAACCCCAAATGCTACAGATCCCGATCGTCCCGGGCTCCCTCTTGATCAGCTGAAGCGAAACAACACAATGACAAAGTCTTCCCAAGGCTCCTCCTTGAGCTGGGTGCATCCCTGCAGTTTCATGACCAAACTGGTTTTGGAAGTTTGAGTCAGGGACTCAGCAATCTCACACCCGAGATCAAGACTATTTAAGCAAAGGTAGGACAGGGTAGTGAGGTGGAGCTGCAAAGGCGACTAGCATATATGGTGGCTAACATACAAAAGAGAAAGAAGAGGAAAAAGCTGAACAACTATGATCAAGGTGATCCGAACTCCTACCGTCAACATAACCCGTGTTCTCCTCTCGATCAACGAAAAGAGACACTCCGATTCTTTCGTTTGGTGTATTTTAATTAAGATCAACCGGGTTTTCTACAAGGACATTAACAAATTCCCATCCCACATAACCGCGGGCCGGCTTTGAAAGTTCAAAACCCGGGGGTGTCCCAACAACCCATGATAAGCTCCGCGATCAGGAAGGATAACCTTCTCCCGGGGAACCGATCAGTCTCGGAATCCGGCTACAAGACATTCACACAATAAAACAAGCCACAAACCGCCCGGGCCGACAATCCCGATAGGAGCTGCACATATCTGTTCTCAGGCAACAGGATAAGCGGCGTGGAACCCCACCCAAGTTGCCAAGGATGGCCATGGTGCTCTAGTTTGGACCAACACTTGAAAAGCATTGGCCGGGGCTAATAAAATGACCCTTGGGTTAATTACCCCAAGGGAAAAGTATGGTGGTGAGGCAAATTAAAAAACCAATGTTGGGCCTTCTGGAAAAGTCTTATTCAAAGCGAACTGTCAAGGGTCCCATAAATCACCCGACGCGTTAGGGCCAAAATCCGGGAACATAATACCGATATAGCGGAAACTAAGGGGGCAAAGTGGAACAAAACACCGGCATAAGGCCGAGCCTTCCACCCTTTACCAAGTATATAGATGCATTAATTAAATAAGATATTTGTGATATCCCAAAGTAAACATGTTCCAACAAGAACAACATCTCCATGTTCAACAAGGAACAAACTTCATCTTCCCCAACTAACAACCTATAAGAGGGGGCTGAGCAAAGGGAACATAGCCAAACAACGGTTTGCTAGGAAGGGGAAAGGTTAGAGGTGACATGGCAATGTGGGTGGCATGATATAGCAAGTGGTAGGCATCGTAGCATAGGCATAGCAAAGCGAGCAACTAGCAAGCAAAGATAAAGTGATTTGAGGTATGGTCATCTTGCGAAATCCCATAAGGGAAAAACGAATCCATGAAGAAGACAAGCGGGCGGTGAATGAATCCTCACAACTCCGGGCGAGCGAAGCTAACGAGAACAAACCGGAAAAGAAAACAACATAGTAAACAACCATCACATAAACATGGCATGATGCACAACCAAGTATGATGCATGTCCGGTTAAAAGGCATGGCATAATAACAAACAAAACTACAAGTTAAATGGAGCCAATATCAGAGTTGCATATTAATGGCTACATCAATTATTTAGTTTCTCTCGATTAGGTACTCAACAATATTAAATGTTTTAAACATGGCAAGAGGTGAAGCATAATGAAACTACCTATCTAGGCAAGTTTAAATGAGGCGGAAACAACGAACAACATTCGGAAAATCCCCATATGCAAATTATGGATTTGGAACAGATCTGACCTAAACATATTTTAGAGTTGTTAAACATGCAAAGTAATGCTACCATGTTAAACTAGGCATTTTCTACCCCATTTACATATATAAATTATTTAAAATGGAGCTCGGTTATTTAGTTATGAAATAAATCATTTTAGCATGGCATTTAAGCAAATTAATGCAACCAACAAATATAAACATTTAAATGTTGTTATCATGATCCGGATGACATGTGCAATTTATGCAATTTTTGAAACGTTGAAAGAGCATTATGAAGCATTATGTCACCGTGGTGGAAGAAAGGGGTGCCCGCGACAGCGAATCCGTGGTGCCACCAACATATCGGTTCCGTAACTCGATTGAGATATCGGTACAAAGGCGTGGCGGTCATGCAGAAGGTGGGGTGATCCGGATCCGGGTTCCGGAGCGATGGCATGGCAAAGAGGGCATCGCAAGGATGATTCGAACCGGTCGTCCCAGGTTATACCTGGCGTTCAAGCGGGAAATTCGAGGTTCGTAGAGGAAGAAGCGTTCCGGGTGTCGAGGGTGAAAGGTAGTCGTTCTCGCGATGAACCGAGGGTAAGGGTCGTTCGGAGGAATCGTTGTTCACGTTCGATGGTAGTGGTACATCTCGTCGCCGGAATGCGTTCATGTACCCTTCCACGGGTTTCGGCGGCGGTAAATTACATGGGTTGAATGGTACTTGCAGCTCGGACTTGGCGAATCGAGGCGGGTTCACCGTTGAACAGCGAAATCCCGCGGGTCTTGGCGGTAGATGTACAAAACGTGGTACTATGCGATCGTGTGGTACTTGCGATCTCGGCGAATCCGTGGGCTCGCGGTCGCGGGTCAGCGGTTCTCGGGCGAACTTGCAGCTTGGCGTTCTGATGCGGAGGGGGTTTCTGGGGTGAATTGGCCTCGGGGCCGGATCCGGCTGGTGGGAAGCTTGGCCGAGGAAATGAGGTAGGCGGGATCCTCGATCCGGTGGAGGGGCGGGGCGAGGGACCCATTCGCGGGCCGGCCTTGTAAGCGAGGGCAGGAGAAGAGGAGGGAAGACCGGCGAGGTAGCCGAGGCTCGCCGGGATGGAAACTTTGGCGGCGGAGGCCGGCAGGGCCGGGGCAGGAGCAGTCGAAGCGGCGAATCCAGTCGGGGCCGCCCAGGGTTAGCGCGCCCGGAGGTTAAGCGGGCCAGGGAGGGAACGGAGGGCCTAGGAGGAGGTGGAAGGGGGGCGAGAGGAAGCCCAGGTGGATGGGTCCGGGGACGGAGAGGTGGGTTGGGGCCGGATCCGGCCGGGGGGTTGGCCCATGGGGCCAGGGGGCCGAGGTCGGGAAAAGAGGAAGGATTGGGGAAGAAAGGGAGGAGAAGCGATGGGAGATGGGATCGGGGGAGGAGGGGATCGGGCAGGGAGGCGGGGGGAGGGACCCCGGGGCTAGGAGTTAGAGGTGGTGGGCGCTGGGCCTTTAGGCTCAGATGGGCCGGGGAGGCCGGGCCTGGTGGAGGGAAAGGCGGGGGCCGGTGGGATCTCTCTCTCTCTCTTAAAAAAACAGAAAAAAGAAGAAAGGGAGAAAAGAAAAGATTAGAAAAGGTTTGACCAGGGGTTATTTTCGAGCTCAAAAAATTGAAATTTAACAAAAATGATCCAAGGTTTTGGTGGAACTCGGAAAATGATGAAATAAATTGGAAAGTTTGGGGACCAAACTTGAAGTAGAAAGGGCATTGGAATTTTGCAAGTGGGTTATGATGATTTCCAATTAATGGAATATTTATTAATATAGCTCCCTAATATGGGAGGAATGTTATAAAGAAGTCAACCTTCCCTCGATTTAAATGGATTAAAAATCCATACAATTTATTTAGAAAGTTTTAAAAATAATGATATGATGGCATGATGACATGATGCAATGCAAGAGATGACAAGATGAATGCCAAACAAAACAAAACAATGGAAAACTTGGAAACCACGGAAGGAAGGAAGCTCCGGTCTTGGGCGTTACAACCTCCACCACAGAGGATCTGTCCGAGATCTAGGATGGCAGGAGAAAAGCGAAAGGAAGAGGTAAAACAAAGTTGCTTCTGACAAGCGAGTGAAACCAAAGAACCTTGAGAGGTTAAAAAAAGAAAGAAAACCGAAGATGAGGAGAAAATTTGGGCAAACAAATCGGGTTAAAGAAAAAAAGGAAGAACAAGATAAATTGAAAAGGTTTAAAAGAAAGAATAAGGTTAATTTGGACAGATATTAAAAATGGGTTAAAAACTTAAAAGATGAGAGAGAAAAGGGAATAAGAAAATCGGAAATATAAGGGAACTTCTTAAAAGCGGATGATGGGTGAAAAAGCAACATCACAATGCCTCCGGAAGAAATGAAAGAATGGAATGGAGCGAAGAATAAACCAACATCTCCCACCATAAATGAATTTGAAAGAGCATCCTTTTAAAAGTTGAGCAGTTGTTTGAAAAAAACAACGATGGATAAGCTTGTGTGGGCATGAAAACATCTCAAAATTATGAGGTGACCCCGGGAAACAATTGATTGATTAAATCAACAAGGAGGCGAAACTTATTTCAAGAGGACAAATGAAGAACTTGGGTCATTTAAAGCACCATAAATAGCAACAATCCTTAGGGAAAGCTTTAGGTGAAATATAGCCCAAACAACTCCAATGAAGAGATTGATGGATTTAAAATCCTCATTCTTGACAACATGTGAACATGAAAACGAACTCAAATTGTGAGAATGACATAACACCACCTCAAAGATAAGGTAGAGAATTGCACTTGAAATGCAAAAGAAGAATACTTGAACTCCTCAAAACAAAACATTGTTGAGCACCATGTTTAATTTTGAAGTATGGCTTGGCGGATCATAACCGAGAAAACTTGAAGAACAATTGAAGAATGAAAAGAATCCTTGCGAACCACCATGTAGAGCCTCCATGAAGAACTCCGGTAATAAAGGATGATAGAAAGAAGAGAAGTTGAAAACACAAGGTGAAGCCTTGCGGTGATAAGATGAAGCTTTGAAATGATATACGAGAAAACTTGGAACTCGGAAAGAAAGATGAACAAATGAAATCAAAATTTTGATGACCTCCGAATAAGGAATTGAATTTTCGATGAAACAAGAATAAAATTACATTATTTGATCCTTCACCAATTAAATTGATGACAAGCAATGGATTAGGCATACTACTTATTCTGTAGAAAGGATTAAGATAGATATAAGCAAAGGAAGGTCTTAGGAAAGGTTGAAACAACGAATAATTGATATGATAACAAAAAGGAAATCTTGAACAAACCACGTAATAATTGAAATGAGGTAGCAAAGGCACAATTCACGGGAAGAATTGAAACGAATAAGATGCTTGACAAAATTTAGATACATTAGAGCGAAGAGATCATGAACTGATTAGAGGATATTTGAGATGCGGTGAGATTTGGAGAACGAGTTGAGCCGGAATGAATAATTCTGAGATGATGGGCTCGAAGAATCAAACTGAAAAGACTCTGAATTGCTCGGGTGGGTGAAAAAATTCTCACAATCAAAACAATTATGAGGGATGGCATCAAGAAACCATGAATCTTGAAGAGAATGGAGCAAGATTAAAGAAACTCTTCTTGGTCTTCAAAATTGAGAATGCGCGAAACATCACCATGAATTTTGAGATACTCGGGTGAAAATTAGAAAGGTTGAACCAACAATGAAAATAATTTGGAAGATCTTGGAGAAAACATTTGGTGATGATAATTCATTCTTACTCAAACTTTGCAAAAAATTTGAGAATAACTCGGAAAATTAGAAGAGTTAGGTAAGATCCGGGAAAAGACACGTGGGTTGGGCCCTCAAAAGAACCACCGTTGAACAATTGTTTGAAATAGATATTGCACGGTAGAATTAAATGGCGAATGAATAACATCTAAATAACTTGAGGGATTAAGAATGGAAACGAATCTTGAGATATCTTCAACACTCGGAACAATTGAATAGGAAAATGGATGATTAAGGATGCCCACAGAGAAAGCATTTGAAAGATGAAAAGAATACGATCAACCGAAAACTTGACTTAAATCCACGGAGAAGAAAATTAGAATGGAACAATGATAAGGTAAAAGCTTCCTTAAGCGTCTTCATGAGAAATCACGGATAAAACATTAAAGAAAAGAATGAAGAACTTCACTCAATAAAATGGATACTTGATTAAAAATCTGAGTCCTTGAAGAAAAAAGGGTGGGAGGCGGAAAACAAAACAATTAGGTGGGATGAAGCAACACCGTTGAGAAAAGCTTAGAATTGATCTTGCGAATGTTGGAATGATCGGATCCACTTGAAGAAACAGCGGTTGAAAAAGAATTAACGACTCGATGATCAAGAAGGATTAGTATTCACATAGCAATATGAGAACACCATTTAGGAAAGGTATGGAATCAACACTTGGCTTGAAGCAACTCGAATACCACAAAACAAAACAAAAACAAAGTTGGCTTCAGAATAAGCGGAACAAAACATATGATAGAATTTACAAAGTGTTATTCCCAGGAAGATATGGGCTCAAATGACAAACAATGAATCAGCATAGCCAAGGATTCTTTAACTCTACGAAATTCGCGTGAATGGGACCACTGGGTTGAACAATCTCAAATCATACATCTGGAAAGATATCCTTCTACTAGAATTCCACCTATAAACTCCGAAACTTTCGGTTATGCAATCAGGTGTTGGGGATCGGGGACACAAAATATATCACCCAAACTAACAATACCTAGATCCAGTATCCATCCTCAACAAACCAAAAATCCTCGAAATGTGTACCTCGACCTTGAAAAACATCCGTTATACAAGTCATGGCAATACTCCCTTTTCCCCGATCTTTGGCTAGGGTTATCTCACCAACAACTGCACAAAAAATTTGATGTCGGTAAAACTCTATTCGAAACTGCGATAAAATTGTGGCGACAACACCTCGAGCTCAACTCCGGGACACTGCCACAACCCCTAAATGTAGGCACCAAGAACAATGTTCCGTCACAAAACCATCGACGATTCCAAGATACCGATCCTAAAAAATTTTAGTGAAATTTGAGGAGAAAAGTCAAAACTCTCGTCGGGATACCTCACCCGGGCGAAGGTGAGGTAAAAAAATCCTACTCTCCGATATATATAATCCTAAGACTCAAAACATTTTCCGTTCTAGACTCAACAACGCCAACAAACAATCAAGTAGGGGGCTCCTAAGTGGGAAGGCTCGATTACCAACAAGCGCCCTCGATGCGGCTATATCTCCCCGTGTGAACCGACTTAGAAACATAACCCATTGAAAGCAATGTCATAAGTGAGGTAATCTTCACAAACCATGTAATACATAAGGAAAGAATACATAGTTGGCTTACAATCCCACTTCACACAATACATGAGTAAAACATTACATCATAAGATACAATCAAGGTCCACTGGAACCAAAATAAAAAAGACTACCCCAAATGCTACAAGATCGATCGTCCCAATGGCTCCTCTTGATCAGCTGAAGCGAAACAACACAATGAACAAGTCTTCATGAGCTCCTCCTTGAGCTCGGGTGCATCACCTGCAGTTTCATGGCACACCAAACTGGTTTTGGAAGTATCTGAGTCACGGGGACTCACAATCTCACCCGAGATCAAGACTATTTAAGCAAAAGGTAGGACAGGGTAGTGAGGTGGAGCTGCACAAGCGACTAGCAATATGGTGGCTAACATCCAAAGGGAAAAGAGGAGGCAAAGCACGGTCGAACAACTTGATCAAAAGTGATCCGAACTCCTACTTCGTCAACATAACCCAACAGTGTTCCTTCTCGATCCCCGAAAAAGACATCCCATTACCACGGTTGGTGTATTTTAATTAAATCAACCGGGTTTTCTACGGACATTAACAAATTCCCATCCCACATAACCCAGAACGGCGAAAGTTCAAAACCCTGCGGGGTGTCCCAACACCCATGATAAGCTCTCGCGATCAACGAAGGATACCTTCTCCCGGGAAGCCGATCAGTCCGGAATCCGGCTACAAGACATTCACAGCAATAAAACAAGCCAGCAAGCCGCCCGTTGCCGCAACCCGATAGGAGCTGCACATATCTGTTCGGGGCACACGGATGGGAGCGTCAAAACCCCCAGTTGAAGGATGGTCCATAGGTGCTCTAGTTTGGACCAACACTGAAACATTGGCCGGGGGCTAAATAAAGATGACCCTGGGTTAAACCCCAAGGGAAAAGGGTGGGTGAGGCAAATGGTAAAACCAATGTTGGGCCTTCTTTGGAAAAGTCTTATTCAAAGGAACTCGGGGTCCCAAAATCACCCGACGCGTTAGGGGCCAAAAATCCGGGAACATAAACCGATTAGCGGAAACTAGGGGGCAAAGTGGAACAAAACACGGCATAAGGCGAGCCCCACCCTTTACCAAGTATATAGATGCATTAATTAAATAAGATATATTGTGATATCCCAAAAGTAAACATGTTCAACAAGGAACAACATCTCCATGTTCAACAAGGAACAAACTTCATCTTCCCCAACTAACAGCTATAAGATGAGCAAAGCGGTAACATAGCCAAACGGTTTGCTAGGAAAAAGGTTAGAGGTTTGACATGGCAATGTGGGTGGCATGATATAGCAAGTGGTAGGCATCGTAGCATAGGCATAGCAAAGGGAGCAACTAGCAAGCAAAGATAGAAGTGATTTGGGTATGGTCATCTTGCGAAATCCCAAGGAAGAAAACGAATCCATGAAGAAGACAAGCGGACGGTGAATGAATCCTCACAACCGGAGCAACCGAAGCTAACGAAGAAGCAAACCGGAAAAAGCAAACAACATAGTAAACAACCATCACATAAACATGGCATGATGCACAACCAAGTATGATGCATGTCCGGTTAAAGGAGGCATGGCAATAGCACAAACAAAACTACAAGTTAAATGGAGCCAATATCAGCGGTTGCATATTAATGGCCCCATCAATTATTTAGTTCTCTCGATTAGGTACTCAACAATATTAAATGTTTTAAACATGGCAAGGGTGAAGCATAATGAAACTACCTATCTAGGCAAGTTTAAATGAGGCGGAAACAACGAACAACAATTCGGAAAATCCCCTATGCAAATTATGGATTTGGAACAGATCTGACCTAAACATATTTTAGAGTTGTTAAACATGCAAAGTAATGCTACCATGTTAAACTAGGCATTTTCTACCCCATTTACATATATAAATTATTTAAAATGGAGCTCCGTTTTTAGTTATGAAATAAATCATTTTAGCATGGCATTTAAGCAAATTAATGCAAACAACAATTATAAACATTTAAATGTTGTTATCATGATCACGGATGACATGTGCAAGTTTATGCAATTTTATGGCGTTGACAAGAGCATTATGAAGCATTATGTCACCGTGGTGGAAGAAAGGGTGCCAACCAGCGAATCCGAAAATGGTGCCCGGCAACCGGTTCGGTAACTCGATTGAGATATCGGTACAAAGGGCGTGGCGTGTCATGCAAGAAATTGGGGTGATCCGGATCGGGTTCCCCGGAGCGATGGATGGCAAAGAGGGCATCGCAAGGATGATTGAAACCGGCGGTCGTCCGGTTATACCTCGGAGCGTTCAAGCGGGGCGGTCGAGTTCGTGGGGAAATGTTCACGGGTTCGGGAAGTAAGAAGTAGTCGTTCGCGATGATCACCGAGAAGTAAGGGTACGTTGGAGGAATGTTGTTCCGTTCGATGGTAGTGGTACATCTTCGCCGAGTAGTCGTTCATGTACCCGTTCCCGGGTTTTGGCGTTGGTACTGGTTGATGGTACCAGCTCGGACGGCGAATCCGAGGGCGGGGTTCACCGTTGGGA